>CAJUYH010004233.1:9349-28152 GCA_910591685.1 Galerucella tenella | reverse complement strand
TGTATGTGTGGTGGATTGTATATGATGAATTTTGACGTGCGGTGGTTTGAAAATGCATTATTATTAATCGGGAGAAGCCATATGGCCGGTGAATTGATGCAACACATCACGCACATACAAATATAAACGACGACGACGACTCGTCAACACGGGCGACGTGACCATGCAAGATAATTATGCACAGCACGCCATGATATAACGTAATGACACTTGGCTCTTAGTAACGCATCAAGGAATTAATAATGATTAGACTGGATAATATAATGTTAAAATACTTATTATTATTATTATTATTATTTTTTCATTCATTTCCAAGTGCGCAATGTTAATATTTTTATTTTTCAGGAGTCTGAAGGACAAAAAACCAACAACGGCATTCAATATCGACTGCAACTGCTCTACGCAAATGGTAAGCGCTATAAATTATATATATTTATATATATATACATTAAAAAACAGCAAGAATAAATGAATGAAAAAAAAAAGAAATGGGAAAGGTAGAATAGTATACGCGGATTTATGGCGTGCGAAAAGAGAGAAGTGTTTTCATCTTAAATGACTGACTGGAAATCCAAAAAAATGGGTGATGGCATCTTGGTTGGGTGACAAAACACCACATTGAGAGAATTGTTGTGGGACTGCTATCGATCTATATGTCGGATACCACACACTACTAACCATCACGCGGCAATTTATAATGGGAATAACAGAAAGGGAAAGACAAAGAAATTAAATGAAATAAAAGAGGACCCATAGTGGCTAAACGCGCGCGCGGCGACGATGACGTTCCATCAACATTCCTCGCAGACACCCAGGTCTCAATGGACAGCGAAAAACTTAACTGCGAGGGAAGGGAGGTGCGCGAGACACTTTTAAATGCGCTACAAAAAAAAATTCCCCGCAAATTTCATTGAATAATGAGAAATAATAATAATAATAATACAAAATATATTGCAATCTAAATTCTACAATTAATTGCCGTATTATTATTTTTTTTCTTCTATTTCGTTTTGAAGAATATCAATGGAAATCTTTTGTCTTATATAGATATAGTAGTGGGTGGTTGAAAGGGAGCGTATATTTATTGGCATTATACGAACATTTTAAGAAGCTTTTGAGATGCTCCTTCGTCTTCCGACGGGAGCAGCAAGGCAGCAGCCACCAGAGCTGCCAGCAATTTTTCACTCCATATACGTTGTGAGCCAATGCCAGCCACCATGATCCTCTCGATCTTTTTTTTTTGTTTTTTTTTCTTCCTTGTTTTCCCACAAAAAAAGTGTCTCTTTTCCTTTTCTTCTTTCTTATTCTCCGTTTTCTTTTATATCGCAGAGTTGCATTTTTCTTTCCATCTCATTCTATCATTTTCAGTCTTCGACTTTTATTCTATATACGTGAAGTCGATCAATCAACATGTGATTTTTCCATTCGTGCAAATAAAGAAAAAAAAATAAATAAATAAATTATATATTTGTCGTGAGAACTTTTTATAGTACTTAAAGACAAATTGAAAATTTTACAATGAGACTTGAAATTGTCAGGTGTTTACCGTCAATCGCATCACTATACATGCAAACACATACACACACACACACATACACACATATATATGTATATATATCATTCAGCATATATCCCAAAGCAATAAATCTATAATTAAATAATAAATAAGGAGCGATCGCGAGTAGGCATTCGAGTGACGGCAAAGTTCTTCCATATCTGGTTTTACCCCTTTTTGTCATCGCAACGTCGACTTCACCGACCATTCTCTTTCTCTCTGTCTCTAACCTTTCTTCTTTCATCCATCCATCCAATCACCTTCTATATGTTTCATTCCTCAACGAAAGAAAGCCATACATATATATAGCAATAGGTTGGCTCCGATTAAGGCCCCGCATGTCGATCTCTATAAAGAAGATCCGCTTTTTCGCTCCTCACTCTCTTCCGACTAAGAAAGTATAGCCCCTAGTTATGCTAATGGTTGGGCGTCTCGTCAATAATATACCAAGAAAGAACGAAAGATTGAGAGAAAATGAAAAACGTAGAGACAAAAAAAAAGGATTTCTTCATTGTTTTTTATTTTTATTCTTCAACATTGGAAAAATGTCTCATTTTTTCTTCTCAATTGAATGGTAAAAGGGAAATAGTGATGCTGGTGGGTGAGTGTGTGGGCAAATGGTGAAAGAAAATAAATAAAAAAAATTTATAAAGGAGAAGAGAAGAGACATAGCGATATAGTTTTGCTCCTTCGGTAACTTCCGGTAAGCCCTCGACGGTTTTTCGAGGTAATTTGTGAGCCTGTTTCGGTGTGGCCATCGTAATCCGCGGTAACGTTATGTGGTGGTGGCAATACTGTATATATATATATGGTTGTGTTAGGACTTGAAACCCGCAGTCGAGTCTTATATCGGGATTACATGGCTTTACTAGGCCAGTATGCGCGGACCGAAAGCCACGACCAGAGTTCCTATAAAGAGCCGAGTTCGTGTCGTATCCATCCAAAATACTTCACAAAAAGGATTTATTTCCATCCACGATTTAAAAAACTAAAAATTAAAAAGTATTATATCATAATCAAGAATTTTATCCTTTAATTTACTTATTTATTTTTATTATTATTGTATTAATTGAGAATTCAATTGATCGATAGACCGTTGTTAATAATTTTTTGCCGCTTTATATTTATTATAAAAATCTGTCCCGCGGGAGACAACACAAGAACAGTGAAAGAATTTATTAAAAGATTCGTTGAAGGTTTGTAAAATAAATATAAAAAAACAATAATAATAATAAAACAAAATAAAATAATTGGCAAGCGAGAAAAATAAAAAAAGTGTCTGTCTGCGCCTCTTGAGACAATCCCGTATAAATATATTCTGCGCGTTGACTTATCGTTTTGCCGGACACCCATTAAAAACTGCAGATAATTAATTTATCTTTTATTTAATTTCTCATTTCTTTCAATTATTTATTCTCCCTTTTTTTCCTTTCTATTATTTTATTTCTCTCTTCCTTTTTCAAGTTCACCGCCAATGTCTTCACTAACCAATTATTCGCATTTATTACAGGCCACCGACAAGAGCAAGACATTTACGTAAGGCTCATCGACTCGTCGACAAAACAGGTGAGATAAATAAAAGAATATAATATAAATGAACAGATATTCCTTACTAGTTACCACAATGAGAATAAATTTTTATCTATAAAATAGTCAAAAGTATTTATTTTCATAAAAAAATTTAGGAATTGATCTGCTGCTGAAGGCTAAATAAAAAATAGCTTCTATATATATATATACATATATGAATATTCATATAGTGTTAGGCGTTATCGTCAGTACAAGCACTTAATTTTACGGGGGGTTGATTTCTACCCCCGCAAGTGGTATAGAAGTGGAGACACATATCCCTGTATTATATATATTTCGCCCTCATTTCTGGTTATCTCTTTGTTGCCACGTGGCAATTCAGCCTTTCCCTTTTCCATGAGAACCCACGTGTTAGTAGTCTGCTACGCGAAATTGTGGAATAGTCAGGGAGACGAAAGAGAATAGAGGAAGGAGAAGGGAGGGCGAGTGAGAGCGATTTCTACTGAGTGATAATATTTAAAAGGAGGATCATAACCTTTAAACAAACGCAAATATGTTTGATAAAGATCCTCTATGTCTACTATTTTAAGAGTAGTTATAATTAGGATGTGACGTTGCTTTTCGCACCTCTGAATAGGATAGAAAAATTATTAGTGTAATAACAATATTTTTACAGTTGTCGAGTTCAAATGTCAAATAAACATTCAAATAAGCCAACTATGCCATGGAAAATTTTACGATACGGAAAATTGTTTACTTCAAAGGATTATCGAAAAAAAAAAACAAAAAATACAATCAGAAATATTGTATATGGAATTTTATTTTATTTCACCCGAGTTCAAAGTATCTACTTTCTCAAATTATTTTGTGTCCCGATATCGTGAAGTGTTCTCGCTATATCCGAGTGCCCTATAGCGATAACGTCGCGACGTTTTAGCAGATTAAATCATCCCGTAGCCCTGAGAGAGGGAGAGAAAGCCTGAAACTCGCGACAGAAGAGATAGATAGAGGAAGAGAGAGTTGAAAGGAGAAACGGATGTTAGTTTTAGCTGATTAAATTATACTAAGTCGGTTTTACTGTGATGGTGCATAATCGGTCACAATTCCTCATCAATTGCAATACTTTTATTTATTTGGTCATTTACCAATCGATAAAATTAAATTATTCTCCCAGTTTATTATATTCATTTTTCTTTCTGTTTTTCATTGAATAAATTTGCGAGGAAATCACTTATAAATGTCGGTTATAAATCTGCAATAATTGACCGCGAACGCGTTTGCCACAATTTAAAAATAAAAAACTTTTTTCAACCCTTTACATATATATATATGTTATCACTTTGCTTTCGTACAATTTTCGTAAATTCTCACCGCGCATATATGCGAGCGTGGGTATGTATATGTTGATTTATAGCATCTATACGTCATCAGAGAATTTTTTCCCAATTTTATTCACTGCATTTTTATTCGTTTTATTAACACGAAATATTCATGTTTGTATAAAAACTCAACACGGGAAAAATATTTTTATTTTTTTTTGTCTTTATCGTTGCATCTTTATTTCTTAAAAGTCGCAAATCGATCGACTATGTATATACATATATAGTTAATCTTAAAATCAAAAATATATATACATTATTTGACATTAATGCTAAAATATATGAGTATTTAACCATCGGATCAGAGGAAAATAATTTCAAGATAAGTTAATCCACGAGATAAGAGTGTACATGTATAGAAAGTTCCCTGTATAATAGTCCAATCGTTGACATAGGGGTTTTAGGGAAGCAGGCTTAAATGAAGAATAGGGTGCATATGTATGTGTACGCGTAGAGCACATGTATTGCTTTACGCGCGCGCCCCCTTCAAAAACCAAAACAGAAGATTCCCATGGGAGTTTTATGTATGAAGAAAAAAAGCAATGGATTCGCTATGGAAATCATTAATGCACATTTCAATGACTATCTTAAAATTGATCTTTGGTTATTTACTAGCTTTTACACGAGATCCATCAACAATTTTTTCGTTATTTGTTATTTTTAAACATCAGTAAATGAAAATTCTTTGTATTATTTTTCCAATAAACGGAGAAACGGTTCACCCCGTCAATTGCACATAAATATATTTATTCCATAATGAAAATATAACTGTCAAATTTGAATAAACTATTTTCACTTGATAATCAATTTGGTGACTGACAATGTCGCTGATAATGAGACTCAATAGCCATTTATAACGCGGTTATGAGTCTCCAGGCTTTATTAATCCACAGTAAGTAATTCCCGTGGGAATTGAGTGGGCAGCAAGGGTCCCAACTTTTCCATCTGGGACTTGATAAGATAGTGAGTATAACATACGCAGAAGTAAGACACCCGTGGGGGGGGGGCTCAATGCTGACTGGTCGCACCCTCAGGACGCATCGTCTACGTCTAAGTCGTCCTGGTTGTCCTCGGCCTCGTCTTCGTTTCGTTTATTCCTTCCTTGCTTTCTATATATCCAAAGCTTCTGACCTCGGGGCTTTGCCTTGGCATATCCTTTGGAGACTGTTTTCAACCCCCTGACGCGACGCCTCACTCATCTCCTCCGAGACTCACAACGACATAACTGACATGAGACGATATCCATCGAGCACAGAGGGTGGCCTCCGTTCTGTGTAGACAGAATCAAGTGAAAGGAAAATAGTGAGAAGATGGAATAAAAATTTAGTAGGTATAAATTCCGACAACTGTTCCTTTCATTAATTATAATTAATTGTTTCATTATTTTTAATTGTTGAGGTGATAATTGGAAAAATTATTTTAGCACGGATAAGTGATATTTTTTTTTAAACACCAATAGTAGAATTCAAATGTTTTGTGTCACCAAAAAAATTATCGGATCTTCTAATTGTTGATTAATTAATTATTAACGCAATGATAATACGAAATGATAAATATACTTGTAAGTGAAAAGTAGTAATTCGCAGCAGAATTATTTTTATGATCGAGGTTTAAAGGCAGTTATTAAATGTGTAGTTTCAGTGAATAAATAGTAGGCACGAAAGGTTTCTAAGAAATGAATAATATTATTTGGTGGCAGTGAGTAAAAATAGTAATTACTTTAAAAATTACTGGTATAGGCACATAGACGGTGTGATAGTGAAATGGGATGAAATATGATAGATAAACACAATAGACATTGCAATTTTGTGATAAAGGACACTTGGTCAAATAGAATCGC
The DNA here is from genome assembly GCA_910591685.1 of Galerucella tenella. Classification (NCBI taxonomy): domain Eukaryota; kingdom Metazoa; phylum Arthropoda; class Insecta; order Coleoptera; family Chrysomelidae; genus Galerucella; species Galerucella tenella. The sequence continues at coordinate 21,848 of CAJUYH010004233.1, read as the reverse complement.
ATGTCCAACTACTCTGTCTGACTGTCTATCGCTGTATACACATGTGTGTATATGTATATTATATGTTTACGTGTGTGCATTGGGTCGTCGTCAGTCTCCAGGCCACGAGCCAACATATTTATCTAGTAATTACTACTACCACGTGCTCGTTTCAATATTCACAAAATATTTAATTCCAATAATGTCTCATTAATTATTTTACTAACCTCAACTTACAACGTACAAAAATAAACCCATTCTAATTTTTTTATATATTTATTTTCCTATTTCAAATATTAATAATATCTATCAACAAAAAAAAAGACAAAAATAGGTACAATTTTGCTAATCGTAACCATCCGTTTGCAAAATAAAAAAGAAATGAAAGGAAACAAAAAAAAATGTAAACGAACCGGCACTGAAGTTAATGCCCGTACACTTATGTTAATTATTCGAGGTACAAATGAGCTTTGCCTGACTTGTTACCATCAAGCCCGGAAATGAGTGAGCTACACGGAAGGTCGCTTCCCCCTCTTTCTGTTTCGTATTCCACCACCGCTAGTCAACTTCTTTTGCTCCCTTAATTTTCATTTTCACTCTCATTCCCCTTAATTCCATCACTTTTCTTCATGCGCTTCACTTTAATAATTCTTTTATTTTTTATTTTATTTTTTTATTATTCTACCCAAAAAGCGCCACTATTTCCTCGCACTTTTCATTTTTTGATTTACTTTAACGCGCTTCGTTTGCACCCAACCAACAAAAATCACTTATTTATACATGTTAAACCATAAATATTTCATGATTTCTCCTTATGTCCGTCGACCCTGAAAATTCTGTACTCATTCAATTCATGATACTCATCATAACCAAAAATGGAAAAAAGAAAATGTTTCGACTTTATATATCATTCTAACATTGGAAACATCAAAAGACGCCGGAAATAGAGTGAATCTTTGCTTCGAGTTTTATTTAGTCTCTTATCCTTTTTTTTTTTTTTTTGCGATGATAATCCTTGTTTCCCCCTCGGCGTATTTATAAATACATGTATAACACAAAGTCTTCTCTCCAACGATGTGCGTTGTGTTGTCATTAAATAAAAATCAATCAGAAAGATTGTGAAGGAGACTTAAAGGATTTGCCTTGCAACGCCCACAGCTTTAGTATATCAATTCAAGGGTGTGCAACATTGATATGTGAATATACAGTACATAGATACAGTAACCCACTCTCTTCATTGTCTATTGAAAATAAAAATTGCAATTAACCAACTATATTAATTTTATTTGCCTGTTTCACTCTGAAAATATGTAAATTAATTTACTTTTCGTTTTGATTTCCAGGCGATCATGTATGAAGGTCAGGACAAGAATCCCGAAATGTGCCGAGTCCTTCTTACCCATGAAGTCATGTGCAGGTAAGAAAATGAATTTATTACACTTTTATTATTTTTGTTTATATATAAGTTTTAGGGTGCATGCATAGACTATATACAAAGATAATGTACTCGCATGGATCGAAGCTGAGTCACTTTTGACCCATGGGACTTTGTCCCATCAACTCCTCTCTTCTCTGTTCTTATTTTCTCTCTTTTCTCTCCTCTCTCCTTCACTACATACATATATGCATACATACACTTGAAATCCCATGGGTTATTGTCCAAATGAGAGAGAAAGATACAGAGAGAGATAGAAAGAAAGCGATGATTTTTACTCACCAGATCTCACTCCAACCAAATAACAAAACTTTCCCAAGTTCTTTTACGTTTTGCAATGTCATATTTCATTCCATAATTATTTTCACTTTTTATTATTTCAGTCGATGTTGTGATAAAAAAAGTTGCGGCAATCGAAACGAAACGCCGAGCGATCCAGTCATCATCGACCGGTGAGTTTTTATTTATTTATTATTATTATTATTATTATTATTATTATTATTATTATTATTATTGAATTTTGAACAACATAAATAAAAATACTCCGAAGAAAAATATAAATGCATGTATGTATTCGTTGATGGTTGAAGAAAACACTCGGATAGGTAAAATATGTTGTATTCTATTTCTTCGTTCATGCCAGTCGATGTTTCCTACCCCGTTTTGTTGTATAATATACACACATATACATACATAGATATACATATATATATATATATGTATATAGTAGGGTTGAGCCTGATATCTGAATAGGCTATATAGAATGTCCTGGAGATAGGAGAAACGGTAGGAGATGTCGTTCCCCATGGGACCTCGGCTGAGATAGTCTTCAGGAGGACATCTTCCAACCAGCGGTTCTCAACAATATTTAACAATACCCCTGCACGTATTTTTAATCTACTATCAACAATATCAAATAATAATTCACACCACCCAAAAAAATATATATATATCGTATTTGCCCAACCAGTTGTTATCTCGAAGAGGTAAATTTTTATTTTCTGACAAAATACATTGTGTGTATAATTAAATATAAATTAATAAATTTGGAGTGGAAAGAAAAGAAATAAAAAATGGAACTAATCAGGAAAATGCGGTGCGCGCGTGCTATCTTCAATGGCCAAACTGCAATTGGTCGCGTGTCACTATCAAACAATTGTTTCCACCCTCCATCCCACCACCTATCTATACCTTGTGGTCAGATGAGAAATATCGTTGTGGAAGGCTAATAGATTTTTGGTAGTGGCACAAAACCACACAATGGACGACTTGCGGTTATGGATAGTGAGGCTTTATATATATATATTGTAAAAGAGTAAAAGCAACGAGGGAGATGAAGTTGACTGAGAGTGGGCGAAGGGTATCAATACCACATTTTGATTGAAGTCGCCCTCGTCAATTGTGACATGCTCGCTCGTCTGTAAACTGTGGAAATAAAAATAGAAATGAATGGTAATAATAATAAAGTACTATAAATCACCTGAGCAAGACAAAAAACAATGAAAAATCCCCTCGGGCCATTTTTTTCTTTCTATTTATGGACTAGAATTTTTTTTTTCAAGCTAATCGTCTATTTGTCATTAAGGACTTGAGGATTCACGCTTCAATACTCTTTTGAAAGTCCATCTATTCATTTTTTTTATTTATTATTTCCCGAAAAATTTTGGGGAATAAATGAGTTTGCATTTATTTCATTTTTATTTATTTATTTATTTTTTTGGCACGAAAGCGATAGGCTCTGGAAACAATTAACATGCATAATTATAAAATGACATTTTCTCGGTGTTCGCTCATCTACGTGTTGGATATATATATATATATGTATATCGCGGCGACACACTAGTGCGACTATGAAATCCCACGAGCATACCAGTGCGCCATAATTACAAAAATTCTGTCTCTATTTCATCTATCGCGCTATCTCTTTCTCACTTACCCAAACCCACCATGTGCAATGTCCACCAGTGATTCGGAAAAACATAAAACGTCGACATAAAAAAAAAATAGTAAAATAGAAAAAAAAAGGAAGATAATAAAATAAAATAAAAAAAATTCAACAGCAACGTGACGAGCACATAGCCCATGGAATGACGGCCAATAACGTTTGGTGATGGTGTGTGCGTTTCAGTAAACGGGGTAGCCAGATCCACCCTATCCGTGATTGGTTAACTTTGTTTCGTCCAGCACACCGACAACCCCTTAATTTTCAGCATCGATCATAGCCTCCCTTTCGCGTACTACACACACCCACATTGACGAAACCAACTTTATATATAGTGATATATACTTTTTGGTGCTTTAGCAACTCTGCCAACAATTTCCCAAATTTTATTGAAGTCACCTCGAGCGTTTAATTCGTTCAACATCCCGTGAAATCTCCAATTATTGATCGCTAAAGTCCACTCTCATCATTAAACGATTTTACATAAATGGGTAAACATGAAAATGATCATTTTGAAAATAGATGAATAAATTTTTTTTTGCATTTGAAATAATTTTCTGTTTATATATAAAAATAAAATAGAAATAGTGACGAACAATCAATCGTCAACTTGAATTGATTGCACTCACTCGCGGGACAAACACACACGCGTTGATATGACCTGACGTCGTACAGAAATGACATATACAGGATTGTCAATCAGTCGTCGCTTGTGGCGTAATTCATGCAAATTTCTCAACACACACAAATGTCGAGAACAACACACATTGTTCATATTGCTCGTGTGGTATTTTTCCCATCACCGCCATCACATAAATATTTCCACCTATACGTAGTTACGCATTGCAATGATATACGTGACCTTATTTCTTATTGAAGAAACAAATATCTAAATAGTAATACACACAAAATACCGTAGCGATGTTTTTTTTCTTCATTAGTTGAAGTAATAATTTTTTTATTTTACGTTTTACCTTTCTATAGCCGGGTAATTACAATTATTTTATGCACTTATACTCACATGTAGTGCTATAATCATGGATAAATAAGTCTTGATGTAATGTATATACACATAAAGACATCAGGAAAGCGAGAACATGTCGCGGTCACGCAGTCTAATCAGACTAAAATGTTGCTGTTTTATGACACGCATCGGCATTATTTTGTATAAGTATATGTACGTATGTTTGATGAAAATCGCTTCGATCAGGTGATGGAGTAAATGATAAGCGACGATATAATGATAGGACATTCGGTCGGCCAATAGTTGTGATGACACAAATCGATGAGGGAATAAAAATGATAATAGTGGAAAAAAGAAATGAAAATAAATTTCACTGAAGCATAATTGTTATTTTATTTTATTTATTTGTGCAAGTTCAAAATGAGACAGTGGACTTGTCTATTTTTCTAATGCTATTAGCACAATCAAAACACACAGACTATATACGTGTTTATATAATAGTGAACAGGAAATATAACATTGATATATTTCCTTGTACGTAGCATATGGGACACCCTCAACTTTTTTTTTTTCCATCTTTTTTTTGGGGTGTGTGTGTGTGTATCACACCCTTCGTTCTTGTACCCTCAAAAATAAACGTACGAACGTGGCCCCCTGCTGTTGGAACTACTGCATGGTGTTTGTGTATATGTATATTTGTATTTGAGGGGACTGGATCAAGTGAGAGAGTTTGAAAGTGCGACTGGTGGAGCGAAAAATCGCCGTATAAATAACCACACGAGTGATATTTACCATAGCTACACTAATTATTTTATTTTTTCTCCAATCTCTTTCATTTTCTCTTAACAAATCATTCATTTGATAAACTCAAACAATAAAACGATGAAATAAAAATGAGACAGGGGGGAAAATTAAAGAATGAATACATGAGTTCATTCGCCAGGGAATTTCTATTTTTATTTATTATACATGTGTGTCTCGTCGTCTCCTTGAATTTCATCATCATCATTTCTCTTGCCACACATATTTATTTATTTTGTTATGATGTTCTTCTCTCAAACGTTTTTTCTGATAGTTCAGCAATATTCCGTGTGTATTTGTTCCTGTCTGTGTGTTAAACTCCTTTTTCTTCTTCATTTCTTCTTTTCATTTCGTTCCACAGCAAAATTTTAAAATTCTGAACATATATCGTTTCGCCAACCATTTAATAGCAATAAACTCGTTGTTGTAGCGTTCACTCTTATGGACACACTACCCATCGTAAATTCTGCCAATTAGTCGTAAATGACCAAAAAATTATCTCAAGGTTTCAACTCATCGTATGTTTCTGTCCTTAAAACACCAATCCCTCACAAAATAAATAAATCCATTGGGGAAAAAAAGCTATCTCCGAATGTATATTGGATATTATTCCAATATGTTTTCAATTTATTCCCAGTTTACTAATGGAACATTTATGCTAAATTAACATGATCCATTATTTATCAATGATAATATCTATGATAAATATGAAAGTAATTCTATTTGATTAATCTTTTTCCGTCTTCCTCATCGTTTTATTTATTGTTTCATCTCTTTTTTGAACCACCCACACAAATAAAATTCTAAAATATCATTTATCGATTAAAAATAAAAGGATATTAAACAATTATTCAGTTGAGATTTGACACAAAAAGGATAAAGGAATATATATATATATATATGTATATATAAAGTAGCGATTTTTTTTGTTCTCAATTTTCAAGACCATGTGGACTCTTTTTTCTCTTGCTGTGTATAATGTGTATGATAGCGCTCTCCCTCTTATCCTCAAACATTGCGTGGGCGGATGGTGCTAGCAGATTCCCAATGACACCCTCGTGTACAATGGAGACATGGAATCTTAGCGGTACTCGAGTAATGCCCAACCAAACGATTCTCTTACGGTTATTTGCCTGCCAAGAATTACCCTCGATACCACCATCCTTATTTTCGAAGAATATCTTAACAGCCCAAAGAGACTTTGGCCAACTTGTATAAATTCTCATGGTAGATTCTATGCAAAACCATTTTGCCAATCTCTTTTCCGACTCCTTTCTCTTATGTATATGTATATAAAATACCTGGATGCTACTATCGCATGTGGAAGGGAAAAGCCAATAGGGAGAACCGATCAGCTTAATGCATATTGATGTGCGCCAAGCTAAGTGAGTGAAAAATCGCCATCGATCTCCTATCAACTCTCTCTCTCTCTCTTTCCTTGCTATCTGTCAATGTGTTTTTTTTTTCTTATGTATTATTTCAGCTCTCCTTTCTTTTCTTCTGTTTCATTGAATACACTACCATTTGCATTTCCGTATTCTCAGAGTAACAGACTAGAACGAATAGGTGTAAGTATGTTTGGGTAGGAAATGATTTTAATTTTGACAATTCATTTTTTTTCTCCATTACATTAGAGTTCAAATTAAAATTTCCAATTCACTTAAATAAAATCTACTTGACTTTATAAATTATTGCCATCCAATTGAACACTGAAATTGTTAGTAGATACCATTTTCCAATGTACTTGAAATAAAATATAAAGTATGTATATATCACTATTGATATTGCTCGTTAACCTCACCACAATACAACCCGCATACACATGCACTTCATATATTTACTACGACACACAACCAAACACCAATATAAGACAGATGCCAAAGCGTCACGGCTCGACAATATTGCTTCTAGGGTGTCACTGTCCAGATTGAGACACGGTGGGTTGGCTCTAAATGGTCCTTGAGTGCCCCCTCTCTATCATTCGCGAAATGGATCGACGGAAATCGATCTGTCATCCATTAAAAAAAATAAAATAGACAAAAAATTCATTGTCTGTTTTTTTTTTTTAATTTTTATTCAATGTCTATTTGTCCAATGGTGAAGGGATGAATCACATAAATTTAATGAGGTTTTATTTCCAACAAGGAAGAGTATAATAAAAGAAAACAAACAAAACATCAGGATTGAATTGAAAGACGTTTGAGTATCAACCATCGACCGTATGTCAATCGAAAGAGTGAGATGCGTTTTTGTGCAACACCCGCAGCAGTTGAAACAGGTGGTTACCATGATGAAGAGAAAGTTGGATGGTAGAGTGCCAAGAGCGGGCCATCATCACACACATTTATGTGTACACACATATATATCTAAAATACACACACTCAACATTCGCCAGGGGGCCACTTGAAGAGTCGCGTGGCCAACTCAATTACTTTGTAGGGCTCGTATATACACTAATGTTTAAGCGTGTGTGCACGTCCAAGGATCCACTTATGGTATTAAATCGCCCTATTGTTGAGGAATAAAAGAAACTAAGCGAAATAACCTGCCGAAGTCGCACAATTTTCGTATGAACAGTTAAAAAAAAAAATTTTATAAATCTCTATATACAGATATATTTATATTCGTGGAAAGTCTTGCGTCTTCATGTTAGGCATGAAAAAATAATAGCATTTATGGAGTGTAAGCGCATCAATGGTGATTGTTGTAAGAAAAAAAAAAAAAGAAATCAACTTTAGTGGCGATAAGATATGTGAGAAGAGGACAATTGTTGAAAGATTGACATCTCGGAATTCACCATGTGGATTATGTGCGGTATGTGGAGAAGGTATGGACTTAAAGGGGAGAGAGAGAGAGAAAATGCCACACGCACAATGTTAAAGAAACATCATTGGACGTTGGTTGATGCTGTGAACAGATGAAATGGGCAGTCAGAATAGTTGGAATAGCTTGGCGCCTACAGACTGTCCATCAGCCAACAAAGTCAACCCACTAGGTGGATTTTATATATATATATATGTGTATGTGTTTATGTTTCTATATAAACACAAGTTTGCCTTCGTATTTCTTTTCCACAAGAAACTTTATATATACCGGGAAGTTTAAGCGCGGGTTTAGGAAAAACGGGAAGTCCACGCGCACCTGTCAATCACCTGTCCACGGTTTTGTCGCCGTCCAGTTAATGATGATCCACTGCTCTATCTTCATGATGTGATGGTGATATCGAGTTGGATATATAGGACAATAAGATACAGTTGACGTAGACCAAAAACATTGTGTTTTTTTCTTAATGACAATGAGGTTATTTAATTGTTGGTGTTGTTTGGAGATTGTGGTTGGTTTCACATTCAAATATTGATTTGATGTACAAGAATTGGTTGATGTCTATTGAAGTATTCATCATCGGTGTTCTCACATCGTTCCTGAATAAATTTTCCTATTCTTTTTGACTAGGAATGCATACACACGAATCCCTCCTCGTTCTCTCTTGTCCCTTGAATCAACTGAAAATTTATGCGATTGATTCTACCAGTAGCAAGTTGACAGTACAAGGAAGCGCTTTTAGTCCTGTTGGGATGTGAAGCTCCCTCAAGGGGGAAAAATCCCATTATGCGCGTGCGCTTATTTTCTCCCTCCCACGATGTCCAAAGGATCTCGATAAATTTGCATGTAGAATAGACGCGTGTTGGACAAGAATACAACTCGCCTTTCTTAAAGAATCTGAAAACAAAAATTCTGCTCTCTCTTTTTAAATATAAAATAAAACAAAAATAAACTTGAACATAATTCACGTTTTTATTCTGGTATTGATACTGACCAGACGTAGTACCAATAAAATCCCAACTGTGCACACACGAACTACATGTAAACCCTATATATAAACTCTTGGGCAATTTCAACGAAAGTCTCGGACAATTTCTTCACTGTTCGATCTCTCCTACCTGAGTGTTACATCTCTATACAACACCACCAAGGCGCCAAAAGGTCTGGTGCTCTCCCTCTCTCTTTCTCTCTATTCGTCGCTCCTCTCTTCTGCACACGTGCGAAGGGCCATAATTTATGACGCAAGGATCTCTCTGCCCATCTCTCTTTAACTAGAAAAATACTCTCAGAATAATTCAATTGAAATTGGTCAACTTCATTTACAACTAATCAACAACCCACAAATATATATATAAATAAAATATTCCGTCACATTAACATTTATATATTTATATATATATTTCATCAATGATTGTAAAATTGATGGAAGACTTCTTCTTCACCCTCCATGATTACACATCAACCCTACACCCTTAACACCACTGGCATAACAACGCCTACACACCCTCTTGAAGATATTCTTACTGGTTTCCTCCACCGTCCATTGGTTCGTAGGACTAACGCGTCGGCCTTTCACGTAGTAGACGTTGTTAAAGGGTCTTCTCTCGCTCTCTATACTCGCACGCAAACTATATATATATATGTACACCATGAGAGAGGGTGGACAAGTGAGGGACTACTGGTGGTGGGCGCAAGGTTGACCGGGTTGCCATGACGACCATATGGATTGATCCGAGCAAATATCATCTCGACGAAAATATACTACGCAAAAGAATTGCTTGGAATATATATATTTAATTTTAGATAAAAAAAACATGCATGTACTGTTCATCACGTTAATATACATGTGTTTGGTGTTGATTTCAACTCTATCACTCGACCCAAAGTAATATTGATTGAATAGTGAAATATAACACGAGTATTGTCATTTTATATTGACAATTTTATTTCGAGGTTGAACCACACAGTCCTCGTTTTCTTTTTTCATATTGAATATAATGGCAAAATAAAGAAATGCTGTAAATAAATTTATTGGTAAGTTTTTTTCCAGCCATTAAAATTTATTTATTGACATTGAATGACTGCAGTAAATAATTTAACTTTGTAAAACTGCACGCGGTGAGAGTTAATAGCTCTGAGTTACTTGAATGATATCGTGTGTGAGAAGAGGACTCTCGTGAAACGTTTCGGCAAGATGCGAATAAGAAGAGGAAGATATATAAGATAAAAAAAGAAAATAAACATAAAAGTAAAAACGGAAGGATAAGAAAAAGAATAAGAGAAGAGAGGACAAACGATGAGTGATTCAGTGCGCGTCGCACACGGCTCGATCGCACTCTTCCTTGGCCATATCTCTATATATATACACACACACACACACACACAGGCTTTCCAGAAAGAGAGAAAACGGCACGAGAGTGTAGGTATATAAAGTCTGGAGACAAAGAAGACGACGAAGAAGTAGTGGATAATTCAGCGACTCTCAACTTTCGTATATAAAATTTTATTTTCAATTACTTTACAATAATATTTCGTCATATTAAATATTTTATTTCTATTACACACACCATAATCTATTTAATATTGATATGAACTGATAAAGCATGAGCCATCAAGCTTTTACGCGAATCACTGGCCGCCAACATACCGCCAACGACGCGGTGAAGTTTTGGATCATAACTTGGTAGTTAAGTCAAACACTGACTGTGTGTAAAGTCGCTCATGAAACTTTGTTGGACTTGGCAAAGTACCAATGAGGCGTGTAATGCCATTAAAGGAAATCTTATTACGCGACGCAGCACCGAAACAACCTGATAGTGTGTGTATGTGTATGCATGTGTGTGGTGCCTCTGAATTCACCAGACAACAAGTCTATAATGTACTGAATTAACTCCTGATTTAATTCCCAAAGTAAATTCTCTTTCGCTTTTATTTTTCTTTTAATTTATTCACTAATTATTGTCCTATCATGTTCACTATTATATATCTATTTAAATGTTATTATTATCTTTTTATTGGTTCATTGTTGGAAATATTTTTATCAAACGTTTCAACGATGATTTATTCGTTTGTGGTTTATATAGTAAATCATTTTAAACTCAAAAATAACTTGCCAGTAATTCACTGTAGGTATAAAGCGTTCACTCGTGTTGTTTTGTGTTTTGAGTGTGTTGGTTCTTTTTGGTGAGAAATTAAAATAAATCATACTTATCTATTGTCGGGGTGGGCTACTGCATTCGTGTTGATATTGCGCACACACAATAATATATATATACACATGTATTTATACGTATACGGTATTAAATAATTGTTCGATTTATCTCGTCAAAGATAAAAAATATATAACATTATTCAATATCTATCAAAACAAAAAAATTTTTTTATTTGTCAGAATACAAATATTTACAGCATCCCTCTCGTTCTCATAAACGCCTTAGGGTTTGGCGTAGTCGTCTTATATCCTCTTCGTACATTCGCCTTCAATTTAGGTAGTCCGTGAATAAATATAGTTAGTGTAACCAGCTAACCAACAAATATATATATATAGCTTTGTAGGTATCCCTTTGACCGAGACGAAACATAGACGCCAGGGTGGTAACTGGTAAGTGCCTTTAGGCGACCATCTGTGCCCTTATATGCGCTTTATATGCAGCCACGTGGATTGCATTATATCGTTTACACGGCATTTGTTATATCCCTTATACCATCATTCAGAATACATTACCAATAATATTCTGAAAAAAATATCCCTTCACAAAAAAAAAAGAGAACAGATATTTCAACTATTCGAATGTACTTTTTCTTCCTCCATCTTGCTAATTAAATATTATACATTCAAAGCATTGAACGCATAATGAAAATATATTTTTTTTTTATTCTCTCTACCATTTTTATCGTCAACTGATGATCAATTACACATACACACACACACACACATACACCAAAAAGTATATGTATATACAATTTCACAAAGTACAACAGTGAGGAGTCAAGCGCGCACTCGCGACTAATTAATCGGCCTCGCCTCGAATGATATTGATCAGAGTTAGTGTTCCACCACGCAAAGAAATACTTTTTTTTTCCCTTTTTTTTTCTCTCTCTTTAGATCTCGTCAATGCGATAGCGATGATAATTTTCAACTGTCTCGCAATATATATCCACTCCTCGTTATAAACAAAATTATAATGACCCATACGAAATGCTCCGATGCATTCTTTTTCTTTATTCTTCATATTTATATTTATATATATATATATATTTCATTACCGGTATGACTAATTCGAATGGGACGAGCGTGTGCAAAGGGGCGTACATTATATATATATATATAGTTGTGGTGTCAAGTTGCAAGCGATTTGGTGACACTAGAATTGTCCTGTCACATCGTACAACCCCTACACGAGTTTCTCTCTTCCATTTATACCCAATGTTATTTCGCCATCAAACGAAATTTTATCGGTAATACAAATCAAGTAATTTGATAGACAGATATAATGCAAATTAACTTAATTCTTCATCAGCTATTGAATAGTATCAGAATGTTCTTTTGTCCATT
>CAJUYH010004232.1:0-28155 GCA_910591685.1 Galerucella tenella | reverse complement strand
TGATGGAAGGTGTGAAACTGGAGAATTTTCATATCAGAGACAAAAAATCGTGATGGTGTAGATATAGAATATTTGTGTTCAGTCTTTTTCCCCATATCATTCTGTTAAATATATGTTGAGAGGCAATTTAGGGAAGTTTCCAAAAAAGATAAAATCTCCTTCTGACCTTTCTTTTGTTGTCTTTTCGTTTATCTAAACGGAGGATTCTTTTCTACTTGAATTGCCTAATTTGCATAATAGTTATTCCAATGAAAATTTTCTAATGGGGTCGATATGATCTCCATATCGAATGAGGACGAAAATTCTCGCTCCGATGATCAATTTGAGTTGTGTGTTACATGAAATTTACTAAAATGAATTGGGTTGTGAATAACTTTAGTTTTATTTTATGGAGCTTTAAAGCAATCACACATTTTTATCAAGAATAATATGATGGACTGATGGATACCCCATCTGTTGCCAAACGGTAGAATTAAAGAAGCAACTTGGAACAGCTAGTTCTTGGCAGCTGAATCACATCTCTACTTATACTTGCTACTGCCCGATATTAGAGGGAAACATATTTTTTGGTATTTAATAAAATATAAGAGAGATATAGGAATATTGTTTTGTATTTTCTTTACTCCGGAAATTCTGAATGAACCGCAAAGTGGTGAGTATGTATCATTGATTTTTTGCAAAATCAATTCTGTTCTGGAAGGTTCGCCTCTGGACAAACGCGATTAACAACTTGTGTAAAACCAGCTCCGATATTTCTCACCAAAGTAACTGAAATATTCAGTTCTTTATTTTCAAAAGTGAATAGAAGTGATATTTAAACATCTTGACACAACATAGTAAATAAAAGTAAGCATATCAAATTATATTTACCGAATAATTCAAATTAATTCAAAATATACTAATCAAGAAGAACACCAATATCATTACTTTTCACAAAGTTTTTATTGTTTTTGCCAGCGGAGCCTAATACGGGACAGGACCGTATTCAGGCAAATGCTGACAAAACATGGAAACCGACGACATTGTTACCAACCATGATCATTTACATTCATCTCAACATACAACGACTCAACATGCAACGCCTACTCAGCAAACATCAATAAACCAACCAACACATTCAACTATGCATCCACCACAACCTCAAGCGACATACTCAAATATTGTTAGCGAACCACAACAACCAAGTTTTCCGTCAAAACAACAAGCAATTGTGTTTAATTCTCTAAATAATGTCAAAATCGAAGAATACCTATACGCTATAGGCAACAAAATACATCCTAAGAATATTTTATTTTCGTCTAGAATCTCAAATAATCGAGTTTGTGTATACTTCTCTAGTAAGGATATTGTAGATAACTTTATCACTAACCATCAAGGAATCATTAAAATAAATAATGAAGAAATCCAAGCACGTAGACTCATCACCCCTAGTGAAAGACTAATTTTGTCAAATGTATGCCCTACTATACCACACCACATATTGCAAAAAGAACTGGAAAACCTAGGAATTCAGTTATCTTCCACAATTTCTTTTCTGAGAATAGGCACCACAAATCCTGACTTCAAGCATATTTGTAGTTTCAGACGACAGGTTAATATTTCTCCTCCTGCAACACCGATTCCAGAATCATTTTTGGTAAATTTCGACAATACCACCTACCGAATTTTCTCAAGTATTGATAATCTATGTTTTCATTGCAAACAACACGGACATATTTCAAATAACTGCCCCCAAACTTCTCCAACCTTATCTTCAACACCAATCTCCCTTATAGACAATCACACAGCACAAAATCCTGCATCGACATCACCGGTTATGACATGTGACACTCCAAGCTCTCTCACCAATCAAGTACTAGAAGAAAAACACATTTCAGAATCATCTGATACAACACCCACTGATGTTAATGTCCCTTCCAGTTCTACCACAACAAGTTTATCAGGAAAAGTACCATTAAGAGTTGAGAAGTTAACTAGCTCTAAAACACCGCCAGCTCCAAATCTTACCACAATCATAACACAAGGAATACCCACAGAATCAAAACAGATATCCGCAACCGGAACACAGCAGCATCCTAAGCTTGTAGATATTGGAGAGCCCAGTAGCAAGGAAGCCCCCAAAAGAACTAGAGCAGAAATCATAACTCCACCTTTAGACACACACACATCCTACCAAAACCTCAACATGCTAGAAACCAAGTCTAAAAAAATCAAAGCTTTACCCAAGTCTATCAGTATATTGAGAGAACAAATGGAACGGATCCAACACATATTCAGAGATGATCAACAAATTCTATCTTTTGATGAAACAATTGATTTTATAGAAAATGTGCAAGGCTCGAAAGATCCCATCAGCATAGCAAACAATTATACTGAAGATACCTTAGCCTTACTACATTTGATCACTAAAATACATGCAGAAACCTCAGATCGGAAACTTAAAACAAAATGTACTAAAACAAAAACTAAATTAATGAAAGAATTGCAGCTCCTTAAAACCGACGCAGATAACGAATCTGATAACTCTACAGCAGCATCTCAAGAATCACTCTCCGAAATTAATAATTAAAATTCAATATTTTACAGTGGAATATAAATGGGTTTTACACCCACTATGACACATTACGAATACTCATGAAAGAAACTTCCCCATCTATTATTTGCCTTCAAGAGACCAATTTCAATAAACAGAACCATCATTTTAAAGACTACACTTGTTTCTCCAAAAATCGTGAAAACGTAACAAAAGCAAGTGGAGGGGTAGCGATCTATATAAGCAACACAATCGAAGCAACAAATATTCCGCTAAATACAAACCTGGAAGCCATAGCGGTATCAATAAACACACCACAGAAAATCAATATATGCAATATCTATATTCCACCAGATCAGATAATAATAGCCGAAGAAATCATAAACATTCTGTCTCAAATTGCACAACCCAGAATTTTACTAGGAGACTTTAATAGCCACAATCCAATTTGGGGATCCACCGGTCTTAACACTAGAGGAAAAATCATTGAGAACGTTTTAACGTCACAAACTCTAAATATTCTAAATGATGGCAGACCCACTAGAGAAAACCTCCACACTGGAACGAAATCCTCAATTGATTTATCAATATGTGATCCAAATATCACAGCCCAAATTTCTTGGGACACTGTCCCATATCTTTATGGAAGTGATCACTACCCAATTCAAATGTCAGTCTCAAACCAAAACCCCGAAGTAGAGTATTCCTTCGTCCCTAAATGGAATTATAAGCAAGCAGACTGGATTAAATTTTCACAGCACATCGAATCAGATATATTTGCACTACCAAAAAACACAGACATCTTTGATAATATAGATGAAACTCTTAACACTTTCACCAAAGTAATTATTAACGCAGCAGAAAAACACATAGGAAAAACGAAGAAACTTGACAAACATAAACCCCTACCATGGTGGAATTCCGAATGTGAAAATGCTATTAATGAATATAAAAAATCGTTCAATAAACTAAAGAAAAATAGAGCAGAAAACAATTTAATTAGCTACAAAAAAAATAGAGCTAAAACAAGATTTATACTGAAAGCTACAAGAAAGAATAGTTGGAAAAAATTCGTTAGTGACATAAACAGCTCAACGCCAATCAGCAAGATATGGCAACAACTCAGAAAAATATCAGGAAAACGCAAATTCGCCAATATACCATTTATAGCACATAATGACAGAGTCGTAACAAATACTGAAGAAATAGCTGAAATTTTTGCCAATCAATTCGAGCATGACTCCAGCGATAGGAATTTCACAAATGAGTTTCTCACGTTTAAACGAAACAGTGAGGTCGAACTTATTAGCTCTGAAAATAATGATGACAACCTAGTTAATCTTCCCATAACGTTGGATGAACTAAATTTTTCGTTGAGTGCAATCAAAAATTCTGCTCCAGGACCAGACAATATCCCACTAATATTTTTACAAAACCTCCCCAGCAATGCCAAACTGCACCTCCTTAAAATTTACAATCTAATTTGGACCCGAAATGTGTTTCCATTTTCATGGTCTGAAGCCATCGTTATACCTATTTCAAAACCACACTCTCCAAGAACAAATATAAGTTCTTATCGACCTATATCTCTGACTAATGTTATGTGCAAAATCCTGGAAAAAATCATCAATAAAAGACTACTATGGATTCTTGAAAAGGAAAACTTAATTATAAACGAACAAAGTGGCTTCCGGCAAAACAGGTCTACCATTGACAATCTAATCGATCTAGAATCTGAGATACATGAAGCCTTTGCAAACAAGCAGGAATGCAAAGCAGTTTTTATTGACATAATTGATACAGCCTGGCGTTATGATATTATGAAGACTCTTCAGTATTGGGGTATAACAGGAAATATCTTGAAATTTATCAAAATTTTTTTGGAAAAACGCTATTTCCACGTTAAAATAAACAACATCACTTCATCTAGAAAAGAACAAATAAATGGAACTCCTCAAGGATCTGTTATTAGTGCAACGTTATTTCTAATTGCTGTCAATAAAATCCTAGTACAATGTCCCAAACTGGTCAAAGGTAGACTATATGCTGATGATTTAGTATTATTTTGCAAGGGAAAGAACATTCATTTCATTCAGAAACATATCCAAAATGCCTTAAATCAACTTCAACACTGGTCAAAATTCACAGGTCTGCAATTTTCGACAGAGAAAACAAAATGTCTATTGTTCACCAAAAAACATCATCCATATTATCCCGAATTGAAACTTGGCCAAAAAACACTAACCTACGTTGATAGTATCAGATTCCTAGGAATGATGTTTGACAAAAAACTAACATGGAAGCAACATATTCAACAAATCAAAAAAACATGTCAAAATGGCATAAACTTACTAAAAACAATAACTGCTAAAAGTTGGGGATCCGACTATAATACCCTAATGCATATATATAAAACTCTAATTCGTTCCAAAATTGACTATGGTTCTATAGTATATACTACAGCGAAAAAGACCATATTAAATCAGCTTGATATTCTTCAAAATACAGCATTGAGGATAATTACGGGAGCATTCTGCACGAGTCCAATCAAAAGTCTACAATGTGAAACCGGCGAGCCATTCTTACATCTACGAAGGAAACATCTTACAATTTCCTATGCTCTTTCAGTATGTAATAATACAGCAAACCCAACATATAACAAGACATTCAAAAAGCGGTATCATAAACTATATACATCCAACAGAACTGTTATCCCTCCATACTACGATAGAGTTAAAAATATCATTTCGGAACTTGATATCGAACTTCCCAGCCTCTTTTCCAATCGAATCGAAACTCCGCCGCCATGGTCAATTCAACTTATTCCATCTGCCTCATTAGCATCACACTGCAAATCAGATACATCTCCATTTATATTTAAACAGCTTTTTAAGTCCAAACTCGACACTTATCCTGGAAACATTCACATTTATACGGATGCTTCAAAGATCTCCGATAATGTAGGTGCAGCAATTTTCACAAAATATGAATCTAGGCAATTCAGATTACCAAATAATAGCAGTGTCTTCACAGGAGAGCTCTATGCCATACTACAAGCACTGAATTATGCCAAAACAAAACATTTCACAAAATTTCTTATAATAACAGACTCCCTAAGTTCCATTCAGTCAATCAACCAACTTTACACCACCCATCCATTAGCCTTAGAAATAAAACAAACTATGTCCTATCTCCAGCAATCCAACATCAAAGTGACACTTTTATGGATTCCTTCCCATATTGGCATCCATGGGAACGAAGAGGCCGATCGGCTTGCTCGAGAAGCCATTACCAGTGAAACCGCGAGTGAAGTACAAAACTCAGTGCTACAGGACATAAAAGTGTACGTGAAGTTAAAAGTGCAACAGTTGTGGCAAAATGAGTGGCATGTATCACAATCAAAGTTACGCAATGTTAAAACAACAGTAAAACCTTGGCCCTATACAAATTAATAATATTAATTATTAATATTATCAAGACTCCGATTAGGACATACCAACATCACTCATAGTTATATTATTAAAAAAACTGAACCTCCACAGTGTGAACTATGTAATTGCCAATTAACTGTGAAACACATCCTAGTAGAATGCCCAATTTCCAATCAAGCAAGGATAAAAAATAATATTAGCAATAAATTAGATGTAGTACTCGGTGTAAATTGTAATGTCCAAAAGTTAATAACCTATCTCAAAGACATAAATATTTTATCCAAATTGTAATATAGAATAATTATATTGTCGCTAATAACCCTAGAGGTTGATGCGACTGAAAATGAAAATAAAAAAAAAATAGAAAAAAAATTCTGTTCTGTATTTCACTGACTATTTCAATAGAGTAAATTGATAACTGACAAAATTTGAAGGTTTTGAACTGGCAATTTTTTGTCTTGTCGCGGCAATTTTTTGACGTTTAATATATCAAATCTATGTGTATCACTCTGTGATAAAATTAAATATAAAATCTTTTCTTACGATCACATAGGAAGGTGACATATATCGCCCTGTCTAGTTCTATGGAAAGTGGCCTTTATTCATACGCGTACGGAAAAAAAAACTTATCCGTACGTGTACGGATAAAAAAGCTGTCAAATGAATTTTTATTAAGATTGACCACTGGCAAGCTGTCAAATATATAATTTCTAATTAGATTTACACATGTAATATCTAAATTTGAAGCGAACTATTTGAAAAGTGAAATTTTTGTCATTTTCTTGATTAAAAAAATTTAGGGCGCGGTCGAGGATCGAACCCGCGTACTCTTCGTCAGAAGTCAGATGTTGAAACCAACTAATCCAAATCCCCTGTTATAAGAGTAGGAAAATGTAATCATCTTGAAAGGTGTTTATGATAAGTATGTATGAAGTATGATAAACAATAATAATTTCACTTTCAATTTCTATAATTATCCAACCAATTAATAATTGTGATAACCTACCTATATTATATAGTTAAACTACTTGAATTTTTGTCACTAATGATAGTTTTTGTTAATTTTGAAATCAATTATGTTGACTTTAATTGTAACATTTTGTGCCAGATGTTGATTACTCATTATTTGGTGAAATTATCACGTGATCGTAGGAAAAATACTGTACATTACTCGTACGAAAGTGATTTTTCATACTCGTGTGATTGTCACACTCGGCTCATGCCTCGTGCTACAATCTTTCCCACTCGTGTGAAAAATGTAACTTTCCGCACACGTTATGTAATATACTATTGTTAGTGGTTTCTAAGGAAACTAAGTTGTTTATTTATTTATTTAACTGTTATTAAAACTGTTCCAAAAATTCAAATAAGTATTATTAACATGAATAATACTAGATTTGGAAATAATTCAATAAATGAAATAGAGAGTGCAATTAAGCAAAGTATACCGCGAAATACAATGAAGACAAAAAAGTCTGCGTGGGAACAGTTTAGAATGTTTCTGGACGCACGTAATTATACGTTAGGAAAGGATACTTCTGAACAAGTTGTAGCAAAAAATCTTGAAGATTATGGTTTTAACATGAAAAAAAGAGATGGAACTGATCATACTGAAGCTAGTGTGAAAACACTTTGGAATACGACTGCTCAAATGGTTCAGCATGGCGTGGAAATGAAGCTGCTAATTGTGATATTAATTACTTTAAATAAGAATATGATAATGAAGGTAATTTTACTGGCAGAGTAGAATATAATCCAATCTTTTCCAAAACGACACAAGGAGGATCAAAAGCTTCATCTGGCAGTAAGTGGCTGGTAACAACAATTTGTGTCCCGTTCGTTTATTTTTAAAAATTATTGAAAAAAGAGAACCCAATCCTTATCTAACAACAACAAGATTATTTTTAACAGTACATCCAAATTGGAAGAAAGGAATATGGTACAAAAATTCACCATTGGGAATTAATACAACTTCAAAGTGGACGAAAATATCGGCAGAATCAATTGGTATAGACTCACAAAAAATAAAAATAACCAATCATTCACATAGAGCTTCTGCAATATCTGCATTAGCAAAAAAAAGGAGTTGGTGAACAAGAAGTAATTAAGCTTACAGGACATTCTTCTGCCCATTCTTTGAAACCATATTTACAATTAAATGAAGAACACCATTCCCAACTTATAAAGAACCTTCGAGAAAATAAAAATAAAGTTTCTAACTTAAATTCATCACAGGTTATGATGCAAAACAATCCCCAAAATAATGCTACAACGTACAATTATAATAATTGTACTTTTTACATAAATAAGTAATTTTTTTTTCATAATGTTATTATTTTTTTGGCTTTGTATAATTGAAGTTTGCAATAAATAAAACGTTTAAACATATGATTTTTTAGTTTTTCTCTCGTGAAATAGTCATGTCGAATACCACTCAATTAAAAATTTTGTAAGGTAAAATTTTTATCTTGTATTCAAGTTTGTTGCTTTTAGGTAATTTTGCTCATGACATTTAATCCAAAACCACTCGCCTGACGGCTCGTGGTTTTGTTAAAAATGTCATTCGCAAAATTGCCAAGCAACAAACTTTCATGACAATCAGTGGCGTAGCGTGGGTGGAGCGGAGGGGGCGGCAAAATGTATCCAGCAGTTTGTTTCCTGTTCTGAATCAGAGGAAGATATAAGTGGTAAAAGACCACTGGAACCTGAGACCAGAAAAAGAAGTTCTAACGCGTTTACCAAAGAAGAATTAATGGAAATGGTAGAAAGCTATTCTGAAGATAATCCTGATGGGTTACAAAAAAAGTTTTTTCATTTATGTTCGTTCGAATTAGCATGGCGTGGAAATGAAGATGCTAATTGTGATATTAATTACTTTAAAAAGAATATGATAATAAAGGTAATTTTACTGGTAGGGTAGAATATAATCCAATCTTTTCCAAAACGACACAAGGAGGATCAAAAGCTTTATCTGGCAGTAAGTGGTTGGTAAGAAATAATGCTACCTAACAACAATTTGTGTCCCGTTCGTTTATTTTTAAAAATTATTGAGAAAAGAGAATCCAATCCTTATCTAACAATAACAAGATTATTTTTAACAGTACATCCAAATTGGGAGAAAGGAATATGGTAGAAAAATTCACCATTGGGAATAAATACAATTTCAAAGTCGACGAAAATATCGGCAGAATCAATTGGTATAGACACAAAAAAAATAAAAATAACCAATCATTCACATAGAGCTTCTGCAATATCTGCATTAGCAAAAGAAGGAGTTGGTGAACAAGAAGTAATTAAGCTTACAGGAGATTCTTCTGCCCATTCTTTGAAACCATATTCACAATTAAATGAAGAACACCATTTCCAACTCATAGAGAACCTTCGAGAAAATAAAAATAAAGAAAAGGAATCCTCAGTTTCTAACTTAAATTCATCACAGGTTATGATGCAAAACAATCCCCAAAATAATGTTACAACGTACAATTATAATAATTGTACTTGTTACATAAATAAGTAATTTTTTTTCATAATGTTATTATTTTTTTGGCTTTGTATAATTGAAGTTTGCAATAAATAAAACGTTTAAACATATGATTTTTTAGTTTTTCTCTCGTGAAATAGTCATGTCGAATACCACTCAATTAAAAATTTTGTAAGGTAAAATTTTTTTCTTGTCGAATTCAAGTTTGTGGCTTTTAGGTAACTTTGCTCATGACATTTAATCCAAAACCACTCGCCTGACGGCTAGTGGTTTTGTTAAAAATGTCATTCGCAAAATTGCCAAGCAACAAACTTTCATGACAATCAGTGGCGTAGCGTGGGTGGAGCGGAGGGGGTGGCAAAATGTATCCAGCAGTTTGTTTCCTGTTCTGAATCAGAGGAAGATATAAGTGGTAAAGGACCACTGGAGCTCCTCCAGTTCATTCAAAAACTGAATCTTGGAATTTCGGTTCCAAATATAATCATCTTGATTCGCATATATTTGACTTTGGAGATTAGTGTTGCAAGTTGTGAGAGAAGTTTTTCGAAGTTGAAGCTAATAAAAAATTACCTCAGATCTACTATGAGCTCCGCTAGAATATCAAACTTGGCTATATTGTTGATTGAACAAGAATTGGCTGCTAATATTGATTTTGACAAAGTTATTTCTGACTTCGCTGCTCGTAAGGCACGTAGAATCCGCTTGTGAAATCGCTCATCCTATTTTACCTTCAATAAAAAGTACCCCATTGCCTGTGAAATTTAATTTTAATTAAGCACCTATAGAATGGCTCAAAAGGGGTCTCCCGCCCCAGGCGCCAAAATGACACGCTACGCCACTGACAAAATTTTGCCGACAAAATTCTCACTCTCGTGATATTATATATGACGTGTTTTTTTATTCATAAACAGCAGCATAACCAATGAATAATAATTATGGTGACAAAAAAATAAGTATACAATTCATATTTATTATTATTTTACTCACCGAAAACCGTCGAATGTCCCCATATTTTTTAAATAAGTTTTTTTAATTCGAAAATCAACACACGAACAAAAAAATCTTTACACTTTTCCACTTTCATTTTCAATTATTAAAATAGTTGTCTACCGGCAAACATCACCGCACGAACTGACGCACAAACATAAACGTAGGAATCATAAAAACCTGCACTTCAACAAAAACATCCTAAAAAACGCGAAACTGGACAAAGACAACACAATGTGTATTGTAGGTATTTTATTTAGATTTTAAAATTTACCGATTGAAATTATAGGTGAGTTAGATCGTCGCACTGTTGTCGGATGTTTGCACAGTCTTTGTAAAATTATAGAATAAATAAAGATAGGTATCGTTTGAACGAAATTTAACCCAATTTAACCCTGTGAATTCGAATATTATGTTTTCTGATAACAATGAATTTTTGAAGTGGATACTATGCCCGGTTTTATAAAGGTTGAAATACGAAGATCACTGTTAAAATATTTATTATACAGTGAACGGCTAAATTATGGAATATTATGATTCTTTCGAGAACTAAAATATTTTTTAAGGGTACGTAATAGTTATTTATGTATTAAGAGCGGAAAGTGAGGAATTGTTCGAAAGCTTGAGAACAATAATTCCAATTTCAGCTCGCAATACATATAACATTTTTTCTTGAATATATACAGTGTGGAAACCACTTATGGAATAAAATTCTTTATGTCTTTATTTTAGAAAATTATAAAAACTGCCGAGACACGTCAACTTTTGAATTGAGTTGTGCGTTATCTGAACATAAATATAAATGTACAGGGTGATTCACGCAAGTATGCCATAGTCGGTGTTTTTTTTAAATGAAACACCCTGTATATTTGCATATTTTTGAAATCCTCTTAATGAATCGATTCCAACAAACTAAATAATGTATGGTCAATTATGAATTATACACCTAGTTGTTGGCAATAGTACAGTCTCCTATAGAACTCCTCCTTAACTTTGTTTAAAGTTTAAGGTGAAATATTCCGTATTTCTGTAGTTATCCTGTCTTTGCGGTCTACAATGCTAGTTGGTTGTGTTGCATATACTTTGTTCTTGAGATAACCCCACAGAAAAAATCTAACGGCGTAAGGTCTGGCGATCTAGCTGGCCACTCAATACTACCTCTTCGTCCAATCCATTTATTGGGGAAGATTTCATCTAAATAAGTTCTCACCATTAAAGCATAATGGGGTGTTGCCGCGTCTTGCTGGAACCAAACATTTTCACTCGGTAAGCTAGGAAATATTGCGTTGGGATATAAGTTTGCCAACGCAGGAATAACTTCATTTCTAAGCACATTCAAATATTTTTCAGCTGTCAAATTTCAATCTTTAAATATAGGACCAATATGGTCGTCTTTGATACCGGCCCAAACGTTCACCTTCTGAGGGTTCTGAGTATCTGTCTCACGCATCCAATTAGGATTCTTTGCTGACCAATATCTACAGTTCTGTCGGTTTACCTCTCCATTCAATGTGAATGTTGATTCGTCAGAAAAAAGAATAGTACCAAGAGCTATCTCATTTCTGTTCAGCTTATTCATCAATCTTTCGCAGAAATCCATCCTACGATCTGGGTCGTCTTCTGTTAATTCCTGCACAAAAGTTAATTTGTAGGTATGAAGTTTTTCTTTATGAAGACATCTTAGAACAGTTGTATGACTAACATTATTTTCACGGGCAATTTGACGTGTACTTGCAGTTGGATTCTCTTCGACAAAATATCCACTTTCACATCATCTTCAACGAAAGTGTGGTTTTCTTTTCAATGGTTTGACATGTCCAAGTTCTCTGAATTGTGCATGAACTTTAGACACAGTACTTTGTGAAATATTAGGCAATTCGGGATACCTGTGATTAAAATAAGTTTGCCACTTCAACTTGACTTCCGCAGTTATCCCCGTACCCGATCATCATTAAAATCTCAATTCGGTGAGTCTCAGTTAAATATTTCATTGTTATGTCGACAAGGAAAAAGTGTTTGACAAAGATTTTACTTTTTCAGTATAAACTGTCAACACATCAACAACTGACAGAATAGAAAACAATCCACATTATTTACCGATTTAAAACAATCCACATTATTTACCGACTTTGTCTAATTATTGGCGTTTTTATTTTATTTTATTAAGCACAAAAACACACAAAAAGTAATACGGTATCGCAATCACACTAATTAATTATTTAAAACATTAAGAACGTAACAAAACAGCGATTTATTAGATTGTACCTATAAGATTTTCAGAAGACAAAAACACTCCCTAGCCAGGTTACTCTATGATGTCACTGTCACTGCCACTGTCACTGTCAATACAATTATGTTTGTAGTATCAATTGTTATAGGCAACGAGCATTTTGCAAGTTTTTACGCTCGGCGAGCGTAAAGTTACTCTCCTCAAGAAACGTCAACTTGTCGTTGTAAATGGCAAGCGAAAAAGCCTACTTTTCAATGTGATTGTAAAAAAACATTCTTTTTTTAAATTTAAATTTAACCAAATTACAACTAATGATTTAATTGATAATATACTTCAAAAAAACAAATTATGCGTAACAATTATTTCAAATTAAATGTTCGAAATGTTATCCATTGGGTTCTTGACAATATGCGAGTCTTCGGACACATTCATCAAGTACATTGCGGATGACATCTGGAGTAATCAGACTAATTTCATGTCAAATTTTATCTTTAAAGTCGTGTAAGTTTTGGGGTCTATTGATATAAACTTTTGATTTTATGTAACCACACAGGAAAAGGTCTAGAGGTGTTAGATCTGGCGACCTTGCTGGGTACTCTATAAAACCTCATCTTCCGATCCACCTCCCGTGAAGGCAATTATTTAAAAATGCGGAAGGGCTGTATATTGTTTCAACCAGATATCTTGATGATTTTATTGATCAAATTTAAGGTTGGCTATATGTCAAAATAGCAAATAAAATAAACGACATACCGAAAACTCGGATATATGTTACAAACGATGACGCACACCAAGAAGGCTATTGAATATACTATAGGAACATATCCCCTATAATCCCATATACACGTTTTTTGTATTTGCGGCATATTTTCTAAACATATACCCCACGAATAAAGAAGTTCTACTTTTTTTACTCATAATAGTATATTATTAAACGAGCAATTTATGATAGCCATTATTCACGCTGGGTGACGTTTGCGTCCCGAGCCGCAGGCGAGGGGCGCAAGTCACCCGAATGAATATTGGCCATAAATTGCGAGTAGAATACTATACTTTGTCCACGACCCTTGATTTCTTTATTAAATAAAAGTCAACTAACCTCCAGTTCATGAAGTTATAATATGTAAACATATAGTTATCTTTCGATTTTTCTGGCAGCAGAAGTCGTTAATTAAGCCGCTTTTTTTTATTTCAGTTGGTGTACAAGAACGTTCATTTCCACTATCCGAATTCAATGAATTCATCGTTGCGGTAATATAGCAAGTTCGTAACAATTTGGTATTACTAATGTCAAAATTGAATAATTTGACATATATAGAGATGGGCGACACCGTGTAAAGTATCAATACAACGTACGGTTATAAATATATTGTTTTGAAATACTTAATACTAGAAAATGTCGTTATGAAAAGTATCAATACTACAGATTTCGATATTTTATCGATACGATATATTTCAGAAACAAATTTCCTGAACAAAATACACAGATTTAAAAGTT
Organism: Galerucella tenella; assembly: GCA_910591685.1. Lineage (NCBI taxonomy): Eukaryota > Metazoa > Arthropoda > Insecta > Coleoptera > Chrysomelidae > Galerucella > Galerucella tenella. Next base: position 13,995 of record CAJUYH010004232.1, on the reverse strand, counting down.
TATTTCATATTATACCCCCATCTCTAGTCGTGAATTATGAACCATAATACACTCCAGTGTATTATTAACCATAATTCACTCTAGTAGATATATGGGTACCATATACCTTTTGTTAGGAGGTAAAATATCGACTTATTATTAGGTGGTCGTGGACAAAAGTTAATATTCCGATCTCCCTGCGTTTTTTTTAAATACCTAATATCCATATTCCCCTAAATAGAAACGTTGTTATAACCACATCTAATAACTAATTTAACTGAATTTATATTTTAATTTGCACGGCTGGAAACATAATATTATTGTGATGAATATCCCTCCAAACCGGTAACCTGAAAGATTCCTATAAAAACATGTAAAATATTCAATATGACAAAAAATACAAAAGGAAAATCTATGAATTTAAAAACTGCCATACTTTTAAGTTTAGGTAACAGCTTGGTTAGATGTGATTTATTTGAGATTGAGACCAGTAGAAGTAGAAAATATCATTTTCTCGAAATTTACTGGTCTAAAAGAGAATGGCTAACTTACTTACTTATTTACCAACAGATCAATTTCATATGCGCTTTATACAGAGTTTCGTAAAAACAGTGGATCGAGATTATTTCGGATTTTTATATTATGCAGGGTGAATTATGAGGAACCATACATGCTTTTATCTTGGTGTGAGTCATCGTTTGAGACGTATATCCGGGTTTTGGGTATGACGTTTATTTTATTTGCTATTTTGACATAGGTATAGCCACAGAATACACCAGCCAAACAAGAAGCGAAAGCCGGCGTAAATCCTTTGATCTTTTGGGGGCAAAATTTCGTGACCTTCAAACTGACGTTGACACATAACGGATCAAGTTACACTGAGAAAATTGTTCAAAAAATGTAAATTAAATGTTAACTACACGCAAAAAAGTGAAACCAAAGAATCTCAAATGATAATTGTTTATTTTTATGACTTGTTTCGACAAAGTTTTAATTGTTAAACTCAATTTATGAATTGTTAAAATTAATTTAACAGCTCAACAAATATTGTGAAAAATATATAAATATAAGTTTTAGCTTCTGCTTTTGGAGTAGGCACCATTCATTATTAAAAAAAGGTAGAACGTGTCGCGGGACACACGGTAGGAACTTTAGTTCCTTTTAAGCAAAAATTATGTAATACATTTGACGTTATAGATAAACGATTTGCATATTCTTTGGTGGTTGAGTAGTAAGCATACCAGACTTTCACGCAGTAGACCCGGGTTAAATTCCCCCTGAGGAAGATTTTTTTTATTGTTAATTTTATTTTTAAATAATTCATGAGGGAGTCCGATTGGCAACATCTACTAATAACAGCATCGTATATTTAAAAAATGAAACCGTAGCATTATACAAATTGGACATTCAAGACCTGTACGTTTACCACAAAATTAGTGGAAACATAAAATTGAATTGTAAAATGTTTAATTTGAAGTTATAAGTATTACAGTTCATAGAAATTTTTATTTTCTAGATTTTTTCTTAAGTGGGTCGTAGAAAAAATATGCTGCTCGACTCGTGTGGATTGTCCATATCGCACTTGAACAATTGAGCACTTCGCCTACGGCGTCGTGCTCAAACTTCGTCCTCGTGCGATATGGCCATCATATCCACACTAGTTGCACAAACTACAATTTCTTTCAAAATATGCCCTTTTACATTTAAAAACAACCTGCCAAATGTCAAATCAATTTATCCATCCATTCAAGCTTTCAAAATTTCAACACCCTGTATTTCGAAAAGTAAATGTGCTAGACCCCTTAATCGCGCAAAAAAAATTATGGAAATAATAGTAAAAATTTATCCCAACAAATTCAAGTAGATCACCAGCACTGCGAATACCAGCTTTGCATAGAATTTCAATATAGCATCGGTGGTTCAGTGGTTAGAATGCTCGCATTGCACGCGGGCGGCCCGGGTTCGAATCCGGCTAGGAGCATATTTATTATTATGAATCGCTGCTTCGTAAACGAGAGAGAAACTAAGGCGGCACAAGCACACAAAAGTAAGGCACATGACGAAGCAATGTAACATAACGCAGCGTAACGTAACGCGTAACGGTCAGATCTTTTGCGTCGCGACCCCTGGTCGCTCAAACATAACCTGGCGTAAAGAACTAAAGTTCCAATAATTAGCTATTGTTTAACCAAATGATTCTTATTTTCTATATTGTTATCGAAATTATATGTGTAAGTATGTTTTTATGTAGCACTATATGTAGGACAGGGTGAGTCTAAAAACAATACAATAATAATAGATTATATATTTATAATATCAGTTTACAATAGAAAGAATTTCAGTGAATTATGATATAAACTTACAATAAGTATGGTGCTTGAATATAAATTTTTTTTTAATTTTTTTTTATTTTCATTTTCAGTCGCATCAACCTCTAGGGTTATTAGCGACAATATAATTATTCTATATTACAATTTGGATAAAATATTTATGTCTTTGAGATAGGTTATTAAATTTTGGACATTACAAGTTACACCGAGTACTACATCTAATTTATTGCTAATATTATTTTTTATCCTTGCTTGATTGGAAATTGGGCATTCTACTAGGATGTGTTTCACAGTTAATTGGCAATTACATAGTTCACACTGTGGAGGTTCAGTTTTTTTAATAATATAACTATGAGTGATGTTGGTATGTCCTAATCGGAGTCTTGATAATATTACTTGTGATGCTCTATCAAAATTTGTATAGGGCCAAGGTTTTACTGTTGTTTTAACATTGCGTAACTTTGATTGCGATACATGCCACTCATTTTGCCACAACTGTTGCACTTTTAACTTCACGTACACTTTTATGTCCTGTAGCACTGAATTTTGTACTTCACTCGCGGTTTCACTGGTAATGGCTTCTCGAGCAAGCCGATCGGCCTCTTCGTTCCCATGGATGCCAATATGGGAAGGAATCCATAAAAGTGTCACTTTGATGTTGGATTGCTGGAGATAGGACATAGTTTGTTTTATTTCTAAGGCTAATGGATGGGTGGTGTAGAGTTGGTTGATTGACTGAATGGAACTTAGGGAGTCTGTTATTATAAGAAATTTTGTGAAATTTTTAGTTTTGGCATAATTCAGTGCTTGTAGTATGGCATAGAGCTCTCCTGTGAAGACACTGCTATTATTTGGTAATCTGAATTGCCTAGATTCATATTTTGTGAAAATTGCTGCACCTACATTATCGGAGATCTTTGAAGCATCTGTATAAATGTGAATGTTTCCAGGATAAGTGTCGAGAATGGACTTAAAAAGCTGTTTAAATAAAAATGGAGATGTATCTGATTTGCAGTGTGATGCTAATGAGGTGTCAGATGGAATAAGTTGAATTGACAATGGAAGAATATAAAATTTATTTATTTGAATGTTACACTTCACCAGATTCTGAATTAAATTTTACACCCAGAGAAAATGTACTGATATCTGTGACAACGAAGTTATAGAAAAGAAGCAACAGTAAACTTTTCTCCACAGATATCGAAGTTTTGTTGTGTTTTTCGATAATTCATCCAACACTAGAATGACAGCCACGAATTGCACAAGTTTTTGGCGCCATAACAAATAAATGTAATTTTGTAAACAAATTTTATCGTTCAAAACACAAAAAATCATGTAAAAAATCAAAAAGCTTACAACAAAGAAAATTCTTTGGTAAACAATGAAATCACATGTCATTGACAGATAACGGGCTTAAAATGGCAACTGTCAGACATGCACACTCAAAAAATGAATTGTGAAATAGCATAAGCTTCGCTTCTTCTTGGGATGGTGTATTCTGTGGTATAGCTAACCTTATATTTAATAAATAAAATCATCAGGATCGTATTCAGCCAAATTAATAATTTCCAGGTCCTTTTTCTAACCGAAAATACTTGAGAAATTTCAAAAAGCTGATGTTTTTCCATGTATCTATGCATAATTTTGTATTATTTAAATATATATAGCAATAAGATTGATATTTCGCCTTCATAGTATTTTGAATGTCCGATTGATAGGTTGCGCTTGCGCGTAATCTAAACGTCAACCAATCAAATTTTTGTATGTCAAAGATTGGGATTAATGTTTGTAATACATTTAAACGGTTCATTATTGTGATATTTTGATCATGATTAATCACAAACCTGCCTTTTTTACCATTTCATCCTACGTAATGTGTTATGAGGACATTATCAATCGATGACGCTCACCAAAAAGGCTATTGAATGAACCATACCTAATATTCGATAGGGAATACTGAATGACCAATAAAAAGGGTCTGCTCCAATTGATTACTAATATACAGAGCGTGATGTGAATTTTCACTGAAATATATTTTGATCATATCTTTCGACTGGTAAGTTCGATTTCTGTCATTTTTACCCTTATCAATTGAAACTAGAAAAATATCAAAACTCGTTTTTCACATTTAATTTGTATTGTTCATATAAAATTTCAGCCTGTAGTCTAGATTTTTAAAAGTTTACTAGCATATAACAAAATCCTAGCACGATCACCCAATTTTTAATAAAAAATTTCAAGATAAATTGAGAGTTGGGAAAATGAACCATAAAGAAGCTGTGCTGAAAATCAAACTATCATTATCCCAACACCAGTTCTCTGGGTGCAATCTTTCACAGATATCAGAGGAAATGAGGAAGCTGACGAAACTACCTAATAAATGACACATCAAATATGCGCCCCAAGAATGTAAGTGACTGCGGCTCTTTTATTAAAATTAGATATTTCAGATAAAAAGTCGAATATCGAGAGCATTCCACAATAAGGGAATGTGATCGTACAACTCCGAAAATTACAGCCAAATTAGTACAAATTATGTGATAAACAATGGATTTTTGTTTGGATATAGAAATTACTTGATTTGTAAAATTCTGAACTATACACTAGACATGCATTGCGCAGAATGACAGTAACATTGGTGTTGAAAAGGCATGGTGGATGAAAGTCGAAAACGTTGGATTGAAATTATAAAAAAGATTGTGGTTTTTCCCAAAAAATTCACAAAAAGAATCATTCGTATTGAACTTTGAACAGTAATTACGAAAGTTCGACAAGAATGATAATTTCATATATAATACCACGAGAGTGAAAATTTTGTCGGCAAAATTTTTCGCTTGTCATGAAAGTTTGTTGCTTGGCAATTTTGCGAATGACATTTTTAACAAAACCACTAGCCGTCAGGCGAGTGGTTTTGGATTAAATGTCATGAGCAAAATTACCTAAAAGCCACAAACTTGAATTCGACAAGAAAAAAATTTTACCTTACAAAATTTTTAATTGAGTGGTATTCGACATGACTATTTCACGAGAGAAAAACTAAAAAATCATATGTTTAAACGTTTTATTTATTGCAAACTTCAATTATACAAAGCCAAAAAAATAATAACATTATGAAAAAAAAATTACTTATTTATGTAACAAGTACAATTATTATAATTGTACGTTGAAACATTATTTTGGGGATTGTTTTGCATAATAACCTGTGATGAATTTAAGTTAGAAACTGAGGATTCCTTTTCTTTATTTTTATTTTCTCGAAGGTTCTCTATGAGTTGGAAATGGTGTTCTTCATTTAATTTTAAATATGGTTTCAAAGAATGGGCAGAAGAATGTCCTGTAAGCTTAATTACTTCTTGTGTCTATACCAATTGATTCTGCCGATATATTCGTCCACTTTGAAAATGTATTAATTCCCAATGGTGAATTTTTGTACCATATTCCTTTCTCCCAATTTGGATGTACTGTTAAAAATAATCTTGTTGTTGCTAGATAAGGATTGGATTCTCTTTTTTAATAATTTTTAAAAATAAACGAACGTGACACAAATTGTTGTTAGCATTATTTCTTACCAGCCACTTACTGCCAGATAAAGCTTTTGATCCTCCTTGTGTCGTTTTGGAAAATATTGGATTATATTCTACCCTGCCAGTAAAATTACTTTTATTATCATATTCTTTTTTAAAGTAATTAATATCACAATTAGCAGCTTCATTTCCACGCCATGCTAATTCGAACGAACATAAATGAAAAAACTTTCTTTGTATCCCATCAGGATTATCTTCAGAATAGCTTTCTACCATTTCCATTAATTCTTCTTTGGTAAACGCGTTAGAACTTCTTTTTCTGGTCTCAGGTTCAGCCTGAAGCTTTTTACGTTTTGTATCCCTGGCCAATCTAGCAAATTTATAGGTAATGTCTTTAAATTGATCAATTTTGATGTCAAATTCTAGAAAATATTTTTCCTGAACCATTTGAGCAGTCGTATTCCAAAGTGTTTTCACACTAGCTTCAGTATAATCAGTTCCATCTCTTTTTTCCATGTTAAAACCATAATCTTCAAGAATTTTTGCTACAACTTGTTCAGAAGTATCCTTTCCTAACGTATAATTACGTGCGTCCAAAAAGATTCTAAACTGTTCCCACGCAGACTTTTTTGTCTTCATTGTATTTCGCGGTATACTTTGCTTAATTGTACTCTCTATTTCATTTATTGAATTATTTCCAAATCTTGTATTATTCATGTTAATAATACTTATTTAAATTTTTGAAACATTTTTAATAATTTTTAGACAGTTAAATAAATAAATGAACAACTTAGTTTCCTTAAAAACCACTAACAAAGATTTTATATTGAATTTTATCACAGAGTGATAGAATTTTATACACATAGATTTGATATATTAAACGTCAAAAAATTGCCGCGGCATGACAAAAAATTTCCAGTTCAAAACCTTCAAATTTTGTCAGTTATCAATAATTTACTCTAGTGGAATAGTCATTCAAATAATTTTATCTTGATGGATAATTTCAAGCAGCAAATATGTTAAAGACAATCTCCTGGGTATAAGAAATTATGTTGCACAATTTTTTGTTGAACCTCCGGATTCTCAAAATATTTGATACGTCCATAATTGACCTAGGTTGATACCCAATAAAAAAATATTAACCACTAATAGAGAAATTCAACAACTCAGCCAGAAGAAGCAATAATTGTCAACTTCACAGCTAGTAGTGGAAAATGTAGTAGTAGATTATTTATAAGCAGCAGTCAACATATCTTAGTTGAATGTAACATAAGTGGATGGAGATAATGAAAATGATGAATGATAAAACGAAAACAGGAATTAGATAAGAAATTTGAAGAGAAACAGAAAAAGTAGGAGAGTATTAAAAAAACTACAAATTATGAATAACTGTGAGAACATTGGAGAAAAACTAGTAAAACAAAAATAAAAATTTAAGGTAGAAATAATTGAAAAGATGGGTGAAGAGTAGGTAAGTGCTCAAAGAGTCAACATGGAAGTTCAAAAACAGATAAAAGAAGTAAACAAATGAAATAAGTAAGAAACCAGTCATGAGATCACTAGAAGGAAAATATCAATAATATACAGAGTGAAACAAAAAAAAATGAACAGAAGCTGATAGAACATAATGAAAAATAATATGAAAGAAGTGAAAAGTCAAATAACAAGTAATAAGGATAAAATAATAGTTATTTATGTCACAAGGACGAAAAAATGTCTTTTAAAGTCGAGTCTGCAAATTGATTTTTCATTCGGAAATTAGACGTGAAATCCATTTTGTGTAAAGGTCGACGGGGCTACTTACGGGACACTTTACCACAAAGGAGCACCTAAACAAAATAGGGCTGTACAACGGAGACCTCACATGCAGAAGATGCAAAAAGGATACCGAAACAGCTCTGCATATACTATGGAACTGTGAGTCGCTGGACCACAGAAGGCAGAAACTGTATGGCAGAACCCAAATGACTCCAGAAGACTTCTACAACCAACCAGCAAAGAACCTGTATGAGCTAATACAGGGAACGGATTGGCTGGATAGGTTGTGGTCAGAACAATAAGCCCAGGAGGCTGAGGTGGTACCGTAATAAGCTGTAAATGTCTATTTTCATATGTGACACGTTAATGTATTCATAATGTTAAACAGATCTATTATGTAACAGGCATCATATCCTATAGCACCAAACCACTAATAGCCGTTGAGGTTGATGTGGATTGGTAAATAAAAAAAGCTGGAGACTACTACTTAGGTGTTATACTTGACCAACACCTACGCTGGTCACAACATATTGTCCATGCTAGAAATATATTGAGAGCCTTTATGCATACATTTTATGTTCTTAGAGAAATTTTTTTAAAGAAAAATTCACTAATACTTTATAATTCTCTGGTGGAATCTTTATTGAAATACTGTATAATAGCTTGGGGTGGAGCATTTCACACCACTATTAACATTTTAGAGACAACACAAAACACTATTTTAAAAATCATCCTAAAAAAAGGAAAGCTCTTTTCAACGAAAAAATTGTATAATGAATCGAGGATACTTAACATTAAACTACTTTTTGCTTATCAATGTATAATAAGAATATACAAAAGCGGCGAAAAATTTAACCACAAAAATACCCATTTAACTCGAATAGTTACTAATATGGAGATACCACTAAAATTCTTTAAAAAATCAGTCAGTCAAAGATCATCGTCTTTCTTCGGTCCAAAATGTTTTAATAGAACCCCGATTCACCTCAGACAAATAAAAAAATTAGAGAAATTCCAAATTGAATTGAAAAATCATCTAATAACTAACCAAAATAAAATATTTGATATAATGGCTTAATAACATACAAACTTCTGGTTTATTGTTCATTGTCTTGTCTACTACTTCATTGCGTGAGTATTGTCTTCTTCTTTTTATTATCCATTATTTAATTTTATCAATTGTCTACATCTTGAAAAAATTGAATATGGGCAACCCTCTCAGTCCCCTATTATCAGAAATTTTCATGGATAATATAGAAAAGATAATTCATAAACACCCCCTTAGTAAAAAATTTGTTTACTGGCACCGATATGTAGATGACATTTTAGCTTGCTTCACTGGTACTACGAGACAATTAGATAATTCCATTACTCACATTAACTCAATACATAAAAATATCAAATTTACAGTAGAAATTGAACAAAATAAGTCCATAAACTTTCTAGATCTTACAATTTCAAATATAAATAATGGACATGACTTTTCTATATTTCACAAACCATCACATACAGACATTACAATTCATAATAGTTCAGTCCACCCAATCAGTCATAAATTAGCAGCTTTCAATAGTATGATGCATAGACTTTTAACAGTTCCATGGAATATTGACAATTACAATAAAGAACTAAATATAATAAAGCAAATAGCGGTTAATAATAATTACGATCCAAATTTAATTGACAACATCATAAATAAAAAGATACGAAAACATACTCTAGAGAACAAGTATTTCCTTCTGATAAAAACAAAAATAACCAATTTAAAAGTTTAACTTACTTTGGAATACCATCCTTAAAAATAAAATCATTTTTAGAAACTTTAGACTTGAATATTTGCTTAAAAACTAACAATTTATAAAAATTCATTGAAAACAACAAATCCAAATCTTCAAAACTAAATAAATCAGGAGTTTATAAATTAAAATGTGGTAATGACGACTGTGATAAAATTTATATAGGTAGAACTTTTAGGAATTTTAGAACTAGAATTTCAGAACACAAACGTAGTTATGACAACCAAAAATCAGATTCCAACTATTCAAATCATTTATTAGCAAACCAACACTCTTTCGATTCAAATTTTGAAATTTTGCATATAGAATGTATGTGTGATTTTTGGGGTGACATTCATTGCATATAGAAACTAAATCCTTCAAATTAAATCTTTTAGAAGCCCTAGAGATAAATAAAAACAAATATTCAGATAATCTTCTTAACGACCAACTTGATATTAACAATTCTCCATTATTAAACCTTTTTACCTAGAAAGATTCCTGTAGGATGGTTGTGAATGAGTTTCCAGGTAAACTTGTTAAATACTTTAGTTAATCCCATATTTAGACAAATTCACTTCATTTCCTTGTAAATAGATTATAATTTTATTGTTAAATATCCGTATAATTTAGTATTAAGGCACTGTATAAATAGAAAGTTTCTCATTATACCTCCATTCGTTTGAAAAGGCTACTGTGTTAGCGAAACGCGTCACTTCATGTTTAACTACAATGTAGATTTAACAAAATAAAATTGTTTGACATCTGTTCGTCTCATATCTTTACTTGCACTGTAATTTAGTTTTGTTTTTTTTCTTCTTATTTTTATGTATTCAATATTAGCTATTTAAAGATAAAACGTGCAGAGTAAATACTAGCTTACTAGTAGTAACTAGTTACTAGTAGTAACAAAACAGGCAGACATGCCTAGGTAAAATGTTCAATTAGGTGTCGTTATGTATGTTTATAACTACAAATATCACTTTATTATCAATAGGTATGTACTTTACTATGGAAATAATAAAAAAAACTTGAACTTGGAAAAAAAACTAGGAGAAAACAACTAATTACGGGTTATATGAACTGATAAACCTTGACATACACTTCACATTTAAGCTAAATAGTATTATCTGCACTATTTAACATCTTTGTGAATTGTAATTAGTTCTCAGTTTTGAGATCAATAAATATGAGTTGTCGAAATACTATTTTTTCATGCTTATGACAACATAATTATTATACAAGTGCTTAAAGTTATAGTTTATCTTTAAAAATCCATGTTCTACATTCTCACTTCAACTTTTCCTTGAAATTTTGGGCGTTGTTAGCAATGAACAAGATGAAAGCAGGTTCTACCGGAATTTCCACAATAAAAAAAGATATCAGGGGAAATGATTCAGCCCCGAAGCAGAATAAAGAAAAAATCTTATATAAATACTAAAACTTTGTGCTTAACCTAATTTTTGTTTATATAACCAAATGGATGAAAATACAAAAATACAAAAAATATAAGACACTTTCGAAATATTTTTTCGATTTTGTACCATATAAAATTTGATTTGATATGAATAGAAACAATAATACTGCGGTAAAGTTAAGTGCTTACTGCATTACATTAGTCACAACAAAACAAGTAAACAACACAAAAACATCCAAAGATTTAAACCAACAGAGGATCATCATAACATTATAGCTGTTCATTCGAATGACAATACGGTTATTACTTTGAAAAAATACGTATTGAACTTCTTAAAAGATTCTTTAATAAATCAGTGTATAGAGACAGATGAGTTACCACGCCCCTCTCTCCAAACTTCAAGTTTTGTTTTTCAAAATATTGCTTTTAAGAAGTGAAATTAAAATAGCGTAGCATTAGTTGTACTTATATATCTCTGAAAATTGATGCAATTTAGTGTTATTTATCAACTTAGCAAAAGTTCACTTCATGCGGAGAGCGTGTAACAGTTTAAAATGCTTGTTTAAGAGAGTGTCAACTGTATTTTCAGTCGTATTTAGTGAGCAGCAAGTGTAGCAAAGCATATCCGGACCAAAGCGGTCGAGCAAATCAGCTAAGGACCTACCCTTGAAGGACAGACAGAGCGAAACCCTTCCGAAGAGCTGTAGTAGCCATCTTATCCCGTGGACACTTTCGGCAACTGGCATGTGATTGTTTTGATTTAGTCACTAAAAAAAGTGCACACATCACTGTACACGGCCTAGGTTGGCGTCAGGAGAGTCGACGGCTCGTTGTCCGCCCCGCCCCTACACGAAACATCGCTAAGCGGCCGCCACCAGCTCTTGCCGTACATGCAGCCGACCTTACGCGCGCCGCCAGAATGGGAGCGGTCCAGTTGCCAGGTCAGGGCGGCGTCTGCGCCTCTCCGGGCGGCTGCCCGCCCGCATTCACCGCTACGGCGCAAGATTGCGTGCGTCACTTCTGACATTCTCGGATCCGAGGCGTTTCCCGCCAATATTTTCAGATTTAACTCTACTTGATGGTCTAGTATTAGATTACGGTAACTTCTCGTAGCAGAGCAAAGAACTCCGGCGCATAAAAGCTCGATATAAAGACTCTTTGCAGGTTCTTATGGAATCCAAAAAAGGTTTTAAGCTCTAAGCTTCATAGTTTTTACTGCATAATTTCAAACAATATCGTCCAAACTAAGAAAGTATTTAGCGTAAGGAATTTCTCGGACCCTTCGACTAACTTTCAGGCAGCTTCAAATATTTGTTATGAGTCATTCAATCCATTTATATATTTTCAAACACAACTGATCCCATGAATAATTAAAGTGGAAGCATGCAAAATGAATTCAAGATTAAATTTGAACTGAAAATATTGTTCATAAAACATATATTCATGAAATTATTAGGTAAATTGTCAAAACTTCAATAATATACACTGTGCTATTTATAAGATGCGACATAGCGATTCCTGTACTTTTTTACCAAATATTACACTCATATGAATACAATAATCTTGAAACAAAAATTGACTCAATGACTCCGATGAAACGAAAAATGATGATTGGCGTTAAAAAAAATGATGGTAAATACTGCAGAGTCTTGCCTAACTGACCGATTAAATTTGGCCAGTTCGCAGGGCTTTGTTATGAAACTTAAGGAAAAAAATTAATTTTAAACTGACTAGGAAAAGGAAAAAGAAATTTTAGGGCGCCACTAAGTTTCTTTCCTAAAGAAAAATTAGAAACAAAATCAAATTTAAAGGTCAGCTATAACTTTTGATCTGTTAATTCAAAAAAAAAACGTTTCTGTGTAGTAAATAACACTATCTAATAGTTGGGGAGGCGAGGTCGCTAAATGGCGACATTCCCGAGCGCCGTCGAGACCTATTAAAATCGAAAGGTAAAGTAATTTCGAAAAAAAAGCTCGTATGGTAAGAACCATTTCAGCGGTGGGTGTGGCGTGTACGGTTTTCCAAAAATGTAAAAAAAAAGGTAGAACGTGTCGCGGGACACACGGTAGGAACTTTAGTTCCTTTTAAGCTAAAGTTATGTAATACATCTGACGTTATAGATAAACAATTTGCATATTCTTTGGTGGTTGAGTAGTAAGCACACCAGACTCTCACGCGGTAGACCCGGGTTCGATTCCCCGCGAGGAATTTTTTTTAATGTTAATTTTATTTTTAAATATTCATTCTGCTTGATATTAATAACGACAACAGGTGGACGTTTGAAATATTTAGCAGAATATTCATTATTATAGATAATGGTACGGTACCCTTCATGAGGGAGTCCGACTGGCAACATCTACTTATAACAGCATCGTATATTTAAAAAAGGAAACCGTAGCATTATAAAAATTGGACATTAAAGAACTGTACGTTTACCACAAAATTAGTGGAAACATAAAATTGAATTGTTAAATTTTTAATTTGAAGTTATATTACAGTTTATAGAAATTTTCATTTTCTAGATTTTTTCCTAAGTTCCATCTTCGTCCTCGTGCGATATGGCCATCATATCCACACTAGTTGCACAAACTACAATTTCTTTCAAAATATGCCCTTTTACATTTAAAAACTACCTGCCAAATGTCAATTCAATTTATCCATCCATTTTAAAGTTATCGAATTAAAACATTCAAGTTTTCAAAATTTCAACACCCTGTATTTCGAAAAGTAAATGTGCTAGACCCCTTAATCGCGCAAAAAAAATTATGGAAATAATAGTAAAAATTTATCCGAACAAATTCAAGTAGATCACTAGCACTGCGAATACCAGCTTTGCATAGAATTTCAATATAGCATCGGTGGTTCAGTGGTTAGAATGCTCGCATTGCACGCGGGCGGCCCGGGTTCGAATCCCGGCAGGAGCATATTTATTATTCTGAATCGCTGCTTCGTAAACGAGAGAGAGACTAAGGAGGCACAAGCACGCAAGCAAGGCACATAACGAAGCAACGTAACATGACGTAGCGTAACGTAACGCGTAACGGTCAGATCTTTTGCGTCGCGACCCCTGGTCTCTCAAACATAACCTGGCGTGAAGAACTAAAGTTCCAAAAACAGTTACTTGGGCATTCTCGAGCGCGTCAGATATTCATAGCACGTATGCCACAAATGCCTCTGATAACAACGGGTGTTGAGTAGGCCCCAAGGAAGTT
>CAJUYH010004231.1:0-28157 GCA_910591685.1 Galerucella tenella | reverse complement strand
AAAGGATATTTTCCAAACAGAATTGAAAAGTGTAAAGCCATCCATGGCACAACTGCAAGAGATGAAATATTTGGAAAAAGTCCTCAAGGAAACGTTAAGGTTATATCCCTCAGTACCTACTCTAGCAAGAAAGACACCTTCGGAAGGAATTACTTGGAGTAAAGTATTTCAGTTTTATCTCTTTCTGTCACTTTATCTTAAAAAGATCGTTAGTTTCGTTAGTCATGCTAGTTTTTTCTAGATGGACACACTTTTTCTAAGAACATGGAAATTTTGATTTCTATATTCGCGACACATAGAGATCCAACATATTTTCCAGACCCACTTAAATTTAATCCTGATAGATTTGACGAAGAGAGTAGAATCAACGCGTTCGTTTATACTCCATTTAGTGCAGGACCTCGCAATTGTATTGGTGAGTATAAAAGTTTCAACCTAGAGATAATTCAGTTAGTTTGACTGGATAATTTCCACTAATCTAGCGTTTAGCAGCCTACTTTATTGATATTTTCAAGCCTTTTCACAACTTTTAAACCGATCAATCAGAATTTTTCGTTCTCCCACAACACTTTCGGCCATGTTCAGAATTTTGGTATCATCATCATAATAATGATTGTAAATATACAGTGAGGAAACCATTTATGGAATAAAATTCTTCATGTCATTATTTTAGAAAATTATAAAGAATGCCGAGACACGTCAACTTTTGAATTGAGTTGTGCGTAATGTGAACATAAATTTAAATGTACAGGGTGATTCACGCAAGTATGCCATAGTCGGTTTTTTTCAATGAAACACCCTCTAAATTTGCATATTTTTGAAATCCTCCTAATGAACCGATTCCAACAAACTGAATAATGTATGGTCAATCATGAATTATACAGGGTGAAATTTTAAAATTAATAATTTATTACACTTGAAATATTGGTATTTTTTTATATTAGCTTAATATGGATTTATCAAGAATCTAAACTAACTAATTATTAGACGTATTTGTATATTAAACAAAACCTGCTAAGCCCATGAATTTTATCATAAATACCTACCGGAAAAATTGTGGATTGTGGATTGTTTTCTATTATGTCAGTTGTTGATGTGTTGACAGTTTATACTGAAAAAGTAAAATCTTTGTCGGACACTCTTTCCTTGTTGACATAACCATGAAATATTCAAGTGAGACTCACCGAATTAAGACTTTAAAGATGATCGGGTATGGGGATAACTGCAGATGTCAAGTTGAAGTGGCAATCTTATTTAATCACAGGTATCCCGAATTGCCTGATATTTCACAAAGTACTGTGTCTAAAATTCATGCACGATTCAGAGAACTTGGACATGTCAAACCATTGAAAAGAAAACCACACTTCGTTGAAGATGATGTGAAAGTGGATATTTTGTTAAGTGTCGAAGAGAATCCAACTTCAAGTACACGTCAAATTGCCCGTGAAAATTATGTTAGTCATACAACTGTTCTAAGATGTCTTCATAAAGAAAAACTTCCTCCCTACAAATTAACTTTTGTGCAGGAGTTAACAGAAGACCATCCAGATCGTAGAATGGATTTCTGCGAAAGATTGATGAATAAGCTGAACAGAAATGAGATAGCTCCTGGTACCATTCTTTTTTCTGACGAATCAACATTCACATTGAATGAAGAGGTGAACCGACAGAACTGTAGATATTGGCCAGCAGAGAATCCTAATTGGATGCGTGAGACACATACAGTACCTTCAAAAGGTGAACGTTTGGGCCGGTATCATAGGCGACCATATTATTGGTCCTATATTTATAGATGGAAATTTGACAGCTGAAAAATATTTAAATATGCTTAGAAATGAAGTTATTCCTGCGTTGGCAAACTTATATCTCAACGCAATAGATCCTAGCTTACCGCCGAATGAAAATGTTTGGTTCCAGCAAGACGGGGCAACACCCCATTATGCTTTAATGGTAAGAACTTATTTAGATGAAATCTTTCCCAATAAATGGATTGGACGAAGAGGTACTATTGATTGGCCAGGTAGATCGCCAGACCTTACACCGTTAGATTTTTTTCTGTGGGGTTATCTCAAGAACAAAGTATATGCAACACAACCAACTAGCATTGTAGGCCTCAAAGACAGGATAACTACAGAAATACGGAATATTTCTCCTCAAACTTTAAACAAAGTTAAGGAGGAGTTTTATAGGAGACTGCTATTGCCAACAACTAGGTGGAGAACATTCTGAGCATTTATTCTAAAGTACATAAGGTATTTTATGTGTGTGTTTAATAACTGTAAAAATAAAAGGTATAATAAAATTCATAATTGACCATACATTATTTAGTTTGTTGGAATCGGTTCATTAAGAGGATTTCAAAAATATGCAAATATTAAAAAAAACAACACCGACCATGGCATACTTGCGTGAATCACCCTGTACATTCACATTTATGTTTACATAACGCACAAATCAATTTAAAAGTTGATGTGTCTCGGCATTTTTTATAATTTTCCAAAATAATGACATAAATAATTTTAGTCCATAAGTGGTTTCCACACTGTATGTCAAAGATAATACAATTATCAATATAATAATAATTGCACGTATTGAACTATTATCTTTGGCTTTTGGCATCTTTTGCTAACACGCTTTACTTAAATATGACAATTATTACAGAAAACTGTAATTAAGGTTAACAATAGACAAAAATGAATGTATTACTTTCTTAAGGACTGGCGTTATGACTGACTAACAATGGATATTGATTTGGCTTATCACATGCATTTGACTTTGACTAACCTAACCGATATGGTTAATTTCTTTTTCATTTATTTGAGATGATAATAAAAATAAGTTGGCGCCAAAACAACAACATGCTAGACTAATTTTAAATGAAAAATATATCAATATCAGCATAAAATCCCATTAATATTTAAATATTATCAATGGTTTTAATAAATGGACAATACTAATATAATTATATAACTAAGTTATAATTGGATCTTTGCAAAACTTTTACTCTTCCTTTTGTAAAATAATTATATTTTCAGGTCAAAAATTTGCTATGCTGGAGATGAAGAGCATCATTTCGAAAGTTTTGAGAAATTACCAACTACTACCGACAAATCCGTATCATGAAATCAAGTTGATTCCGAACATAGTCTTAACATCTGCTAACGGTATTTGTTTAGCTCTTCAGAAACGTATGGATGAATAGTATTATTCAAAATGTATATTTTATACTATAATTTTTTTATTAAAAACGCAAGGTATATAATAGTTTTTCTCCTTTTTGATTCAAGTCGTTTTTTTTTAATATTTATAAACAGAAAATTATAGCATTGACTATTTCACTAGAGTAAATTGATACCTGGCAATTTTTTGTCTTGTCGCGGCAATTGTTTGACCTTTAATATATCAAATCTATGTGTATAAAATTCTATCACTCTGTGATAAAATTCAATATAAAATATTTGTTAGTGGTTTCTAAGGAAACTAAGTTGTTTATTTATTTATTTAACTGTCTAAAAATTATTAAAACTTTTTTCAAAAATTTAAATAAGTATTATTAACATGAATAATACAATATTTGGAATTAATTCAATAAATGAAATAGAGAGTACAATTAAGCAAAGTATACCGTGAAATACAATGAAGACCAAAAAGTCTGCGTGGGAACAGTTTAGAATGTTTCTGGACGCACGTAATTATACGTTAGAAAAGGATACTTCTGAACAAGTTATAGCAATAATTCTTGAAGATTATGGTTTTAACATGAAAAAAAGAGATGGAACTGATTATACTGAAGCTAGTGTGAAAACACTTTGGAATACGACTGCTCAAATGGTTCAGGAAAAACATTTTCTAGAATTTAACATCAAAATTCATCTATATAAAGATATTACCTATAAATTTGCTAGATTGGCAAGAGACACAAAACGTAAAAAGCTGAATCTAAAACCAGAAAAAGAAGTTCTAACGCGTTTACCAAAGAAGAATTAATGGAAATGGTAGAAAGCTATTCTGAAGATAATCCTGGGTTACAAAAAAAGTTTTTTCATTTAAGTTCGATCGAATTAGCAAGGCGTGGAAATGAAGCTGCTAATTGTGATATTAATTACTTTGAAAGAGAATATGATAATTAGGGTAATTTTACTGGCAGGGTAGAATATAATCCAATATTTTCCAAAACGACACAAGGAGAATCAAAAGCTTTATCTGGCAGTAAGTGGCTGGTAAGAAATAATGCTAACAACAATTTGTGTCCCGTTCGTTTATTTTTAAAAAATATTGAAAAAAGAGAATCCAATCCTTATATAACAACAACAAGATTATTTTTAACAGTACATCCAAATTGGGAGAATGGAATTCACTATTGGGAATTAATACAATTTCAAAGTGGACGAAAATATCGGCATAATCAATTGGTATAGACACAAAAAAAATGAAAATAACCAATCATTCACATAGAGCTTCTGCAATATCTGAATTAGCAAAAGAAGGAGTTGGTGAACAAGAAGTAATTAAGCTTACAGGACATTCTTCTGCCCATTCTTTGAAACCATATTCACAATTAAATGAAGAACACCATTTCCAACTTATAGAGAACCTTCGAGAAAATAAAAATAAAGAAATGTTCTTCCAGTTTCTAACTCAAATTCATCACAGGTTATGATGCAAAACAATCTCCAAAATAATGCTGCAACGTACAATTATAATAATTGTACTTTTTACATAAATAAGTAATTTTTTTTTCATGTTATTATTTTTTTGACTTTGTATAATTGAAGTTTGCAATAAATAAAACGTTTAAGCATAATATGATTTTTTAGTTTTTCTCTCGTGAAATAGTCATGTCGAATACCACTCAATTAAAAATTTTGTAAGGTAAAATTTTTCTCTTGTCGTATTCAAGTTTGTTGCTTTTAGGTAATTTTGCTCATGACATTTAATCCAAAACCACTCTTTGTTGAAAATGTCATTAGCAAAATTGCCAAGAAACAAACTTTCATGACAATCGAAAAATTTTGCCGACAAAATTTTCACTCTCGTGGTATTATGATAAAACTCACTCAATTTATTTCTGTATTGTCTATTTTTCCAGTTTTCCAGAATTGACGTCACTTGTATAGCTGCTAGAACACCCTTGGCAACGTAAAATGTGTTCATCCATTTCAACCTACCTCCCCTTTAATTGAATAAACTCATAAACATATTCCTTCCTTAACTTGCTTCCAGATGTCCTCACGCTATCTTCATCTTAACCTAGAGCTTCTACCATTACTCTATTTTCAATCTTCTCCTTTCTAGTCTTTCCATTCATTGAAGTAAATCGTTATCCTATTTCCTTTGTGATTATTTTCTTTTGATACATTTATATCCTTCTTAATTATAGTAATAGCCAGGTGGCCTCAAGACGTGTTCTGTTGCTATCCTGATACTTTTTACTTGAATATATCTCAATCCAAGACGGAATTGTTTTTTTCACAAAAATAATGTTGTGTCAATTTTAGCAAAAGCTGGTATTAATGAACAAGAATTAATTGAAATAACTGGACATCCCTTTTCCAAGTTTATAAAGCCTTATTTACAACTTGAGAATGAGCATCATTCGCACATTGTGACAAGTCTTCGAGATGGAGCTTTGGATAATGAATTAGCCACAGTGTCAACAACATCCACGTCAATGTCAACAGCAAAGTATGCATTATTAAAGGAGCAATAATGTCTACTGGACCAATTATTGTAGTTGTGTTCTCAACTATTGTTGTTTCTAAACGTCATTCTTGTATGTATTGTTCTTTAGTTTGTAAAATAAAGTGTAATGGAATTGTGTTATCTATTTATGGAATAGAGTACATACACGCATATTTCATATTTTGCTTAGATATTGATTTATAATAGTAAAGTTGATATTAAAAATTACTAATAATAGGAAATAAACCAGTTTTCATTGGAAATTACTTCCAGACTTTGAAATAAATTTCAAATTTCAATGCACTTTCCGATCACCGCCCGAGTATTTTCGAACGCTACCGATGATACGTGTGATGTCATATCTCTTGTTTATTTACTTTTGTCAATATGGCCGGTATTGCATTAGGTTCTGTGTAGTTGTGTGTTTATATTGTATTTTAATAAACTATTAATTATTGCTTCATCGACGTGAAAATATCATTTATATGTTTGTTTGAGACCATTACGTGTTCAGTGACGATTCTTTCATATTTTGTGAGTAAAGATATGGCTAGCGAAGGTTTTGTAAAAGCACAAACTCATAACTTGCCCACAGTAGACTCATTTATGCTGCTTGAATTTATGAAGTCAAACAGCTGCTTTAATGCAGAGGAAATAAGAGGAGTTAGAGCATTATCGTAAGTACGATTTAAACTATGTATTATATATAATATATACCAACCATATTTCGATGTCATGGTTTTTATGGTTGATTCCTAGACATATAGGTACATAACCTCAAACTATTTTAGAATAAAAATACAAAGCTTTTTTTTCGGCTATCTATCTATCCATTTTCAAAGCATTCAGAAACAAATTAGGTCACAAGAACTCAGAGCGTGATACACGAATAAGAACGTAAACAAATGACGTCACTCCATGGGGCAGCCATCTTTATGACGTAAAACGCGTTTTGGCGGACTTTCAAATTTTATGATTTTTAAAATCGTTTTAAAAGTAAAGTTTATATTTTTTTGAAAAAATAGACATACAAGGTGCTAGGAGGCCTGATAAAGCATCAATTCCCACCAATAGCAAAATTTATGCTTGTACCCTATTGGCGCCAGCCAAATATGTACATGAAACTTGTAATGAAAGTAACCTGGGGCTATCAAATTTATCAGATGTTGTCTATAAATATAAAGTGTGTCCCAAGAAGTTTTATGTTAATGGAGAGGAAAAATAACATGAAATAATCTTTTATAAACAGCTCTGCATGTCTTGTAGGCTGACACACGGAGAAAATGAAAGATTACCTACCAGTCTGGATGTTACCATACTATTTAAAGCCGAAAGGACTGCCGAGTCCTTTCCTGTGCTCCTCGGAGATACCCTTTTTTGTTCACTATACATCTTCCTATTGTTTTCTGTGATTTTAGTGCTGTCTGAACATCATTTGCTCCTAACTCTTTCATGAAGGATCTTTGGACTAGTCCATATTCACTAAAAAGGGTTTTATATCAAAAAAAGTATATCTGAAGTAACATACTGAATAAAAGTATCACTCGAAACGGTACATTTTCCCGATAAATTGTAAAATGTGATCTACTCACTCGAAACTTTATATTATACGTATTGAAAAAGAAGTAGGAGAAGATCAACGATGCATCTTGATCTTAAGTTCACAGAATAGTTTCAACGTGCGATTTATTACCGTCTTTTTCGACACGACTTTCATAAATCTTTTCAAAGTTTATAACAGTCGAATTTTTAGAGTTTGTTGGAATTAAATTAGTAAGCCCATCACACGCGACGTATATTGATCGGCGCATTAAATATTCGGCGTGGAGCAAGTGAATTGATTACGTTCGTTATCTCAAATGTTCGATTATAAAATAAAATCCTGCAGGGAAGACATGTCATCTCCACATTCAAACCCTTTTAGTAACAGTCGTTTCTTATCCACCTCGACCAAGTATGTACCTTATTATTAAAAAAAAAGAAGGAATGACGACAATAGTATGATTTTTGCTTGCTGCAAGTGATTAACTTCTACGATATGGTAGCAGAAAAACTTAGGTGGGCTGAGCCTTGTGCAGCAATAGTATATATTATACACCTAGGTGGTGAAGACTACTATTATTGACTGAGCACCAAGATTGCGAGGTTTATAAATGTCTTCCCCACCATGGTGTTTATACAATTTTTTCCACTACTAGCCAAATTTAAGACAAAAATTAAAAATAATTCATAGACGCACCACGAGCAGCGCTCACCCAGTCGTCTGACTGACAAGTACACTGTCAGTTTTCGATATATTATGAACGTACTTGTTATGACATCAGTTATTTTTGTTGAGCGCGAATTTTAAACTAATGGCATTTATATTCAAATAATTTTATCTTAAGACAATCTCCTGAATATACAAAATTATGATGCACAAGTTTTTGTTGAACTACTATCCTTGAAGTCTCAGAATATTTGAATTTGTTCATTATTGACCTAGGTTAATAATAGAAAAAATTATTAACCACTACCTAATAGAGCAACTCAACTTCTCAGTTGGCTAGAATAAGCAATAATTATTGTCAACTTCATAGCTAGTAGTGGAAAAAATTCTTCTCATTTCATTAAAAAAAGGGTGCATAGCATTTTTTTGAAATAAAATGAGATAAAGATGATTCCAAGACATGGAAGGTACTAGGATAACACTTGGGAGAATACTTGTTGGAAGAGAAAGACCTGCCTAGACTAAAACTAAAACTAATATCCGGAAATTCTTCGGAGAAATAAGCGAGAAATTTAGAGACTGAGGGAACTGCCAGTCTCTGTGACTCTCCTCAGCAACTTCATGGGTTTATTGAACAAAAAAAAGTATCAACTTGCAAGTCATAACTTATAAGAAAAAGCTAAAACTTTTAAGTAGAAGCTAATACTTATTTTTATTTGAATAAAAACTAGAACTCTCTCGAAAGTAAATACTGGAAAAATCTTTTGAATTTTGAGTGATTACTTACAAGTACTTACTTATATATACAAGTGTTTACTTTTTACGTATAGGTCTATTCGTCTCAATAATGTCTTCGAGTGAGGAAGAATTGCCGGTAAAAATTGGCGGTTACAGACTAATGTTTGTCAAATTGCTAAAAAAGTATAAGGTTCTTTTGAATAATGATTCCTACTATTCTTCAAGCTAAAGAAAAGGCATGGAAAGATCTCAAAGACGAATTTATCAAAATGTCTGGCACAAATACTACTGTTGAAACGTTGAAAGAAATCCTCAATAATATGAAAACAGACGTGAAGGAAAAAACTGATAAAAATCTAACTACAACAATGGGAAGAAGAGTTTTTAAAACCCTGAATTATGAAAAAAATCCAGTTTCTGTGAAAATTCCTGGTGTATGTTCTCTTGGAACAGAGAATGATGAAGGAAATACTCCACACAATTCTACGGAAATTAATATGGATACACAGTTATTGCCTTCACCTACAAGCATTGTACAAAAGCGGCCACAGAAAAGAATGAAACAAGAAACTGAAGAAAGAAAAAACTTGTCAACGCAAGAACTGCAACGCCTTGTTCTACTTGAGCACTTAAATCTCGCTAGATTGCAAGCCAAAAAAGAACAACTCATGATAGACAGATTGACAAATCAGCCAAACCATGATCCCGAAAGTAACTTAGGGAGACAAGAAGGAAGTTCAAGCGGCATTCTATCAGAATTACGAGAATATATAGACTTGTAGTGAATCTGTTGTGACCTTTATATTAGACTTGTTGATTTTATCATAAAATAATATATTATGTCATAAAAAAACTGTCAAATAATATAGAAATGAATAAACGTCTATTTTCTAAAAGATGGAATTAATTCAGTTCCAATCATTATTTAGAACCTTCTCAGAATTATAATAATTGGCGACGAGTGAAAAAAAATATATATTCATCCAGTTCTCAAGAAACTATAAGAAGATTTCAATTATATTTTCAAATGGACGCCGAACAATTCAAACAACTTATGGCTGTAATGCGTGAGCAACAGCAAAGTCTCATCAACGAGATTAAGAATCAATTACGTCCGGAACAACAGCCCTCAGCAAGTATTCCTGTGAATTTTTCAAATATAGCACCCTTTGAAAATTTTGATTCCCGCAAAGAAAAATTTTCCTGTTATCTTGAACGTTTTGAAAACTATTATAACATGAAAGGAGTCAATGATGAATCAAAAATTGCTCAGCTGCTCTGTGTTTCAATAGGTTCCACACATTATAACAGTTTGGCAGCATTTCTTGGTCCCGACAAACCAGTAAAACTTTTAAATTACAAAGATTTAGTGCAGGTTTTGAAACAAATGCTAATACCAAAGAAGAGTGTCATTGTTTCTCAATATTATTTTCTGAACGTTTACCAAAAAAGAAAGTCAGACAATTGCCGAATATGTTGCAGCACTTCAACGCGATCTTGCAGATTGTGAGTTTTCAACTACATGTGAATGTACCAAGTCGGTCTCTATCGCAGACATTTTTCTCAGAGCTCAGTTTATTCGTGGGTTGCGTGATGATTGGTTAAGAGAACAAGTTTTACAGTCAAACATAACATATTTCGAAGAAATATTAAAAAAGGCAACTGCTCTCGAAGCCTCGAAAATAGAGAGTAAACAACTATCTCAGCATTCCAGTTCGAATCACTCAAATTTCAACACAAGTGATATTGGATCAATTTCAAATTCTACAAGACATAATCGTTCCAGTTCTCAATCAAATTCTCGAGCACACTGTTCAAATCACCAGAAATCGCGATACCACCACAGTCAACCAGATTACAAGGCTCTTGGTATCGAAAATCTTTGTATTCGATGTGGCAGAAACAATCATAAAATTGGAGATTGTCGTGTCGATAAAAACAAAATTTCCTGTCAATCCTGCAAGAAAATTGGACACGTTGCAAAAGTTTGTATTAAAACATTGTTAAATGCTCATCGCAAAAGATCGGACATAACAAGTTCAAGTTCCACATCTGTGCATGTTGTTTCTGACGACCAACCAATTTCCGATTTTGAGTATGGCGTTAACCAGATAAATACATTATATAATCATTTTGAAGTGGTTGATTTATTCGAAATACTTCCTGATTCTGATAAATATTTTATTACGGTGTACTTAAAGGCAATGTAATTCAATCCAAGGGAAAAGTCTCTGTTAATGTTGAATACCGTGGGAAGGTGATTGAAGATGAACTACACATCGTTTCTGCTGGACATTCTGCTCTTCTTGGGCGACAATGGATTCGAGGACTAGGTATTGAACTTCATCAAATTGACACCGACATGAAAATCTCAGCCCCAGTATATACCATGCAGCACGACAAATCAATCGAAAGTATATTCAAAAATTTTTCACCAATATTCCAAGCAAAAGTTGGATGTGTTCCAGGACTGCAAGTGACACTTCAACTTAGAAAAGACGCTAAACCCTCGTTTACAAGAGAAAGAAGTGTACCATATGCTCTCCGGGAGCTTGTAGACAAAGAACTGGATTCCCTAGAAGCAGATGGTATTATATCATTAGTTCCTACAAGCGACTGGGGTTCACCTTTAGTTGTAATTCCGAAAGCAGATGGAGGTGTTCGATTATGTGTCGATTACAAATGTGGGGTTAACGAAAAACTAGTTCAAGCAAATCACCCAATATGTCGCATAGACGATGTCTTAAATAGCCTTCGAAATTCTAAATACTTCTGTAAGCTTGATCTGTATAAAGCTTATCTACATATACAAGTGAATGAAGAAAGCAGTGCGATTCAAACAATTTCAACCCATCGTGGCACTTATCGCATGAATCGTCTCAGTTTTGGAATAAAAACAGCTCCATCCGAATTTAATCGCATTCTTTCTCAGCTCCTCAAGGGTCTAACAAAAACGGAATCATATTTCGATGATATCATTGTACATGGATTGACCATTGAAGAATGTACTGAAAATCTAAAATCATGTTTGCAAAAAGTCATGGATTATGATCTTCATCTCAACAAAAATAAATGCTCATTCTTTAAAGAACGAATTGAATATCTTGGACATATTGTAGAATTCAACAAAATTTCAAAGTCTCCAGTCAAAATACGCGCAATTCAAGATATGCCACGACCATCTAATGTAAACGATGTTAAAAGATTCCTAGGTTTAGTCACATATTATTCCAGATTTGTTCCCGATTTTTCTACTATTCCATATCCTCTTCGATGTTTGCTAAGGAAAAATAAACGATGGTTATGGACAGCACAGTGCGAATCAGCGTTCATGCAATTAAAGACTGAGCTTTGTAGCAATCGTGTTATTATACCCTTCGATCCCTGTTTACCTCTTGTTTTAACCACAGATGCAAGTCCCACTGGAATAGCCGCAGTACTCAGCCATACTATAGACGGAGTGGAAAGACCAGTGGCATATGCTTCGCGTTCGCTTACTGTCTCTGAAAGCAACTATAGTCAGCTCGACAGAGAAGCGCTTGCAATTATTTTTGGTGTTAATCACTTCTATAATTATCTATTTGGAAAGCATTTCGTACTTATTACCGACAATGAGCCAATTTCAAGAATATTCCATCATCATAAAGCACTCCCACAAATGACTTCTTCACGTTTACTTCGTTATGCATCATTTCTCTCAGGTTTCAATTATTCGGTCCAGTTCAAGAGAGGCAAAGAAAATCAAAATGTCGATTGTTTGTCTAGAGCTCCAATTCAAAATTCAAATATTTCAACTGATAATCGAATTGGTGATGAAGCGAATCAAATATATCATCAAGTAATTTTCCAAATTTCAAGCGAGAAAGTTACATCAACGATAATTAGAAATGAAACCAAAAACGACCCAGATCTCAGCAAAATTATTCAGAGTTTGAAATATCAATCAATGGATTCAGAATACACATTGATTGACGACATACTTTTTAGGATGGATAGAATTGTAATCCCAGGAAGCTTAAGATCCAGTATACTTGAAGAGCTACATGAAACACATCTGGGAATTACAAAAATGAAGCAATTGGCACGCCGTTATGTCTATTGGCCTGGCATTGACCGGGACATCGAACAACTAGTCAAAAGTTGTGAAAACTGTGCACTAACAAGATCAAATCCGCCGAAGGCACCTGTTCATCCATGGGATTCACCTACAAGTAATTGGGAGAGAATTCACATTGATTATGCAGGTCCTTTTGAATCATGCTATTTCTTAGTATGCATAGATGCGAAATCAAAATGGGCAGAAATTAAAATATTGAAGGATGCTCCAAATAGTTTAACGACGATCAGATTATTAGAAAATATTTTTGCAGTACACGGGTATCCATTGGAAATAGTTTCGGACAATGCATCAATTTTTAAAAGTGAAGAATTTCAAGAATATTGCGAATTCAATGGAATATTCCAAAAAATTTATAGCTCCAGGACATCCGGCGACAAATGGACTCGCAGAAAGAAACGTGCAGACTTTAAAGCATAGATTAAAAGCGAGTATGGATGACAAAACACCTATTCAAGACAAAGTCCAAAACATTTTGTTTCGGTATCGTGCGACACCACTAGTTTGTGGTGAATCTCCTGCCGAATTGTATTTACATCGGAAGATGCGAATCCGTTTGGATGCAATTTTTCCTTATCGACCCAAAACCTCACAGATTTCATACAAACCAGTACGTTCATTTCAAATGGGGGAGAGAATCCAGGCTAGAGTTTTCATCAATAATAAACACATATGGCAGCTCGGAAATGTCGAAAAGAAGCTTATAAAACTCCATTATCTGGTCGCTTTAGACTCAGGTAGAACATTAAAAAGACATGTCAACCAATTGAGATCGACACTAGTCAGGAAAAAGAAAGTAACGTTTGGACCCACTCAGTCATTCAATATTCCAATGCTTCCAACAGTACCTCAGAGTAATACAGATTCATTAAATGAACGCTGTTTGGGGGAACCAACACCTGATGCGTCATCATTACGACCTCTTAGAGTAAAACGTCCACCTGTTTGGTCCAAAGACTACGTAATGGTATAAAATGAAAATTCAAGTGTGTGTTAACAGTATATGTGAATGTTTATATGTTTTAAAAGTTGTCTCTTTATATTGTAAAATAGTTTTTAATAAGGAGGGGAGAATTGTTGTGACCTTTATATTAGACTTGTTGATTTTATCATAAAATAATATATGTCATAAAAAACTGTCAAATAATATAGAAATGAATAAACGTCTATTTTCTAAAAGATGGAATTAATTCAGTTCCAATCATTATTTAGAACCTTCTCAGAATTATAATAGAATCAGAAACCTGTCAAACCTGTAACTTAAAAATATGCATTTCTGTTTTGTATATATTTTGTTAGTTTTTACATTAGGAACTTTGTGTAATAAAATTTTAAGTTTGCACTTTGTAATTTAATAAAATACAAAAAAAACAGAAAATTGTTTTAATTTATAAAAATTATAACATAATAAAATGAAATTATCAGGCCAATTCTGGGCTCACTCGTAAAATTCGTAAATCTGTAGCTTACGATGTTCTGTAACTACTGTGGTTATAGAATCGTAAAAATGGCAATTCTGGGATACTTTCTGTAAACGTCTTATTTACAGTGTTACAAATCAACTGGAGCAAACTTCACGGCTATTTTCTGACGGTAGAACATAACCATAACATAACACACCGCACAATAACCTCACAAAAACAAACTATAAGACGTTCCGACTGCCAAATACCTGATCTGAAATAATTACGATTCTATAAGATTTTCTATAAGCTATACAGGTAGCGCAGAATTGCAAATTGCAAATTGCCTATAGGCTTACAGAACGTTACAGATTTGCTTACAGATGTGCACAGAATTGGCCTATATATTGTGTTTGTACTTCTTGTTAGTTAATGAAATATGTAATTATAAAAATCAGAAAACTGCTTTATTCAAACACACTAAGTATGACAGTCTACATTTAACATCTAGCTTTAACTTGAGTTAGTATTTAAATATTATCAAAGGTAATACCACGAGTGCTTCAAATTTTATCTATAATTTTTTTCTTTTCCCCGAAAACTTGTTTATTTGGCAAAAATATGAAAACAAACCGATTGAAAAAATCACGAGTCCGTTAGGACGAGGGATTTTATCTAAATTCGGTTTGTTTGAATGTTTTTGCCTCAAATAAACAAGTTTGAGTGATGAAAATAAAAAATCATGTGATAAAATTTGAAGAGCGAGTTGTATTTGGGAAGATTATTTTTTTTCTTCAATTGCGGAGTGGAATTTTGTATTAAAAAATGTTCAATATTCTCTTGGGTGATGGTACTGAATCGGTTTGTGTTCATTTTTCAATATACTTCGAAGCACTTTTAGTTGTCAATAATGACAAATTCAAAGTAGATTTTGACGTTTCAATGTAAACAAAGTAGGTATTATCGATGAGGAAGCAGAATTATCAGTATCATACCGAATGATTGGCTAAAATAATGTATTGCTATTGGTAAAAACCACCAAAATGTCAGATTTTGACAAGTGAAAAAAATAATCACCGAACATTGTCTTCAGTATTGCTTGACGTTTCTCAGCGCCTCTCTGACGGATAGTAGTACTATTTTCAGCTTCATCACACACGTAATCGGAGTCTCCAGGACTTTCCATTTCATCTAATGCAAACTCAAAATCATCTCGTAAATGTTTGCTAATGTTATGTAAAACAGCACAGCAAACAATAATTTTTGGAACTTTTGACAAAGATGTTTTAACCTTGTGTCCTAGAATGGGAAACCTTTGCTTTACTTGTCCAAAAACTCTCTCAATTACAACTTTGGAGTGAGTGATATTGAATAATTCTTCAATTCGGTTTTGAGGATTTTTAAAAGGTGTTGATAGCCAAGGAGCAATTCCATATCCACTATCTCAGAGAAGGCAGAAATTACCCCGAAATCTTGCCACATTTTCATATACGGAACTTTGTTTCCAAATTCTGGAATCGTGAACACTTCCAGTCCATTGAGCGTCTACACTTGTAATCAATTCATTAACATCACAAGTTACTTGCACATTTATGCTAGCAAATACTTTTCTGTTAATAAACCCATCGCCAAATTCTGGTGGTTTTTTAATTTGAACATGAGTGCAATCTACAGCACCAATGACTGTAGGAATTTGGAATTGATTCGAGCATTTAATTCTTGCTTCTTCCATAGCATTAAGATTAGATGGAAATTTTATCCAATGGTGGGCCTTTTCTAATATACAATCAGCTACTTCACTTATGGTTTTGCATACTGTAGTATAATGAACGCCAAAATCTTCACCAATACCTGTTTGAAATCCGGTATCACTGACATATCGTAGGAATATCTCCATCTTTTGCCGAGATGCAAGTGCACCTCCTCTGGATTAATCTTTCTCTGGTAAAAAATAATCCGAAATATAGTCTACACTTTCACTTTCAAAACGCAACAAGAGCTTAGATTTGCTTGGGCTGATGCTTCTTCTCTTCCTATAGTTCTTCCTGTCACGAACATTTATGAAGTCCACCATGTTTAACAATATACTAGCAACTACCGTAGGAAAAAAGGATGCTTTATAGGTGTAGTATAAGTAGTCTGTTTTGTCAATCTGACAGTAGTCGAGATATTAGTTTTTTGAAGTTGTCAATAAAGTTTACAATAGCTATTTATTGAATTGTGATTTATCGTAGTAAATACATAACAATTAATTTGGCGACGAGTATTTATCGAATCCCGCGGTAGTGTAGTCAAAGTGTCGAAAAAGTCTTTTCAAAAAGAACTATCGAAAAAAATTTTGTCCCCATTTTATTTTGCCGGTAAAAATTGTTAAGCAAAATGGCGTTAATTGGATCTATCGAACAGTTTAGTCCCAAACAATCCGATATTGATTCATATCTGGAGCGTCTTGAACAGTTATTCCTAGTGAATGTAGTCGAAGAAGATAAAAAGGTACCTATGCTTCTAACCCTAATGGGGGCAGAGGGGTACAGTGTATTGAAAGACCTGTTGTCACCAGATTTGCCAAGTACAAGGTCGTACGAACAGTTGAAAAGATCACTAGTAAGTCACTATAGTCCTAAAAGGTTAATAATAGCAGAGCGATACAAATTTTACAATTCAGTGCAAGAGTCAGATGAGGATGTAAAATCTTTTGTGGCTAAATTGAAAAATATGTCACAACACTGTAATTTTGGAGTTTTTTTATCCGAGATGCTAAGAGATAGGCTTGTATGCGGTATCAAGTCTATGAATGTCAAACGAAAGCTGCTTTCTGAGGATAATATAACATTCGAGAGAGCATATGATATAGCTTTATCCATGGAGTTGGCAGAAGGTCAAGTGAAGTCAATGACTGGAGAAAATGGTGTTTTATCTGTAACCGAGAATGTGAATAAGCTGTTACTGAAGAATACAAAACGGTCTAGTATGGAAAATGAAAAAAAATATGTCAAGGATTGGAAACCTTGTTTCCGTTGCAAGAGAAAACACGATCCTGCAAAGTGTCCTGCCAGAGAATGGGCGTGTTTTAAATGTCAAAAAAAGGGTCACACTAGCCGTGTCTGTAGAAAAGAAGATGTTCGTCTGCTGGAAGAAAGCGATGGTAGTCTGTCAGAAAATGAAGATAAGGACTCATTAGTGCTTGGATTCTTGTCAGTCCTGGAGGCCAGTAAAGAACAAGCAGAAAAGGTATATATTGAGGTTGAGGGTAGGAAAATATGTTTTGAAATAGATAGTGGAGCTTGTCGTTCTGTAATTCATATCAAAGATTTTCGAAAGTATTTATCGGAGTTAAATTTGTATAATGTTCAATATGATCTAAGGGTTCTGACTGGTCAGGGAGTTAAAATTTTGGGAGAAACTGATGTTTTTGTGAGACATCATAACAAAGTTGTTAGTTTACCATTAGTAGTATTAGACAGTAGTCATAAGTTTTCACCATTAGTAGGTCGAAATTGGTTAAGCGTGCTTAGTCCAGGTTGGAGAGAGAAGTTAAATTTTAATAAATCTAGTCAAACAGTAAATGTCAACAGTCAATCCTCTAGTCCGTCTAATTGTTGTCAGGTTATATCAGAAGGTCCTATAAATAATTCGAACTACTCTCGAGATTATTCACAAATTATACCAGAAATGGTGTCACAGCTTAAAAGTGAATATAAAGAAGTTTTCAATGATCAATCTGATGCTTCGATTAAGAATTTTGAGATAGAATTAAAATTAAGGGAAGGATCTCAACCTATTTTCCACCGTGCTTATGATATGCCATATGCTCTAAAAGAAAAAGTCGAGTCTGAATTGCTAAGTATGGAAAAGTCTGGTATTATAAAAAAAGTCAGTTTCAGTAATTGGGCTAGTCCAATCGTGATTGTACCAAAAAAAGAGTCTGATGCAATTCGTATCTGTGTCGATTTTAAGAAAACGTTGAATACTGTGATAGATGCTGATCATTGCGTATTACCCTTACCCGAGGATATTTATGCTTGCTTAGGTGGTCATAAATATTTCACAGTATTAGATTTGAAGGGGGCTTATCAGCAGCTGAAACTAAGTGAAAAATCACAGAAGTTGATGGTTATTAACACTCATATTGGTCTTTTTGCATATACTCGCCTAACTTATGGTATTAGCGCAGCACCGGGAATTTTTCAATCGGTAATGGATTCAATTATATCTGGTTTAAAAAATACAAAATGCTATTTGGATGACATTTTAGTATTTGGTAGTACTCTTCAAGATTGTTTTGATAGTGTTAAGAAGGTTCTGCAGAGATTGATGGAATTTAATGTGAAAATAAATGAAAAAAAATGTAAGTTTTTTCAAACCAAGGTAGTATTCTTAGGTCATGAAATAGATGTTAATGGTGTTCATCCTACTCAAGAAAAAATACAAGATATCAAATCTGCGCCTTCGCCAAAAAGTCTAACCGAACTTAAGTCTTATCTTGGTCTTCTCAATTATTATATTAAGTTTATTCCTAACCTTTCAAGTAAATTGAAATCATTGTATGATTTGTGTAAGGCTGGAGTTAATTTTTCTGAAGATTGGAGTACAGAGTGTGAAGAGGTTTTCCAACTTAGTAAGAACTTGTTAAGTTCAGATAGTGTCCTCACTCACTACAATCCTAAGCTACCGATTTTTGTTACCTGCGATGCTAGTAGTTATGGTGTTGGGGCTGTTCTTAGTCACCATATAAATGGTGAAGACAAACCTATAGTATTTGCATCTGCAACTTTGTCTAATGCGGAAAAAAAATATAGTAATTTAGAAAGAGAGGCATTAGCTATCATTTTTGCCTTAAGAAAATTTAATAAGTATTTATATGGTCGTAAGTTCGTCTTGATAACAGACCATCAACCTTTAAGGTTTATATTTGGAAAAAATAAGGGAATACCTGTGACAGCAGCTTCGAGAATAACTCGTTGGGCCATAACCTTATCTGGCTATGACTATGATATCCAGTATAAGAAGGGGGTTTTAATCAATAATGCTGATGGTTTGTCTAGGTTACCCTGTAAAAATCACACAAATGTCTCAGAGTTTTTGTATTCTTTCTGTTTAATGGAAAAGATGCCATTGACATCTCTAGACATAGCGAAGGAAACAAATAAAGATTTGATTTTAACTAAAGTTAGAGATTTTACTTTATCTGGATGGCCTTCAGTCATAAAGGATGAAAATTTAAAACCTTTTTCCAAGCGGAGAAATGAGCTGTCTGTTGAGCAAACCTGTATTTTGATAGGTAATAGGGTTGTTATCCCAGAAAGTTTACAAAATGAAGTCCTTATGTTGTTTCACGAAGAACATTGTGGTATTGTACGTACAAAGATGCTTATTAGATCTTACTGTTGGTGGCCTACATTGAATAATGACGTAGAAAAATTTATTTCGTCTTGTGATGTATGTCAACAACATCAAAACTTTTCAAATGCTGCTCTACTACCTTGGACTAACGCACCACACAATTTTTATAGAGTGCACATTGATTTCTTTTTTAAAGATAAATTTGTCTTTCTTATACTTGTTGACCAAAAATCCAAATGGATGGAGGTGAAATTGATGAAAAATGGTACTAATGCTCATGAAACTATAAATGTTTTGAAAGAAATATTTTCGGTGTTTGGCCTGCCAGTGGAGTTAGTATCAGATAATGGTCCACCTTTTAACTCGTCGTATTTTATTTCTTTTTGCCAAGCAAATGGTATCTCTCCTGTAAAGTCACCCCCATACCATCCACAGAGCAATGGTATTGCCGAGCGCGGTGTGCAAACTATAAAAAAGGGCCTAGAGAAAAGTTTGTTTTCACAAGATGGTGGAGATATTTCAGAAAAGAATATATTGCGAAAATTGTCAAATTTTCTGTTCACGTACAGAAATACTCCCTCAACTGTTACTGGAATATCCCCAGCTGAATGTATGTTAAAAATCAGGCCAAGAACTAGATTCGACTTACTAAAACCTTGCCACAATTCTATCAAGTTACAAAGAAAATGTGACTTCAACTCCGGCACCAAGAGAAAAGTAAACTTATACAAATTAAATGACAATGTTTTTGTTAAGAATAAATTGACAAAATTGTGGCAAAAGGGTAAAATTATGAAAATTTTAAGCTTCTGTACATATTTGGTAGGAGTTGAAAATGACATTAGGTTTGTACATTCTGATAACTTGCGCCCACAGCTGAATATTAGTATTAATGAACCATTGTTACCAACTATAGTCTCTTCCCAATCAAGTGAAATACCGAATATTATGAATAAATACACAAATATGACCAATATAATCCCTAAAGTGTCGACTGAAAATCCTTTATCTAGAGTAGTAGAAAATGTTGAAGAAACAAATTTGGATGTAAGAGAGGTTGAAATTCCGAAAGCTAATGTGGCAAGTCCTTTGAGGTTGAATAAAAATATTAATAGTCCTTTGTGGTTGAATAAAAATATTAATAACGATTTTTCAAATGAAATTTCAGCCTCCCCAATTCATCCCCATGTTACTCGTTCGGGAAGGCTAGTTAAACGTCCTTCTAAATTGAATCTTTAACATTAGAGATGGGGGGTAATGTAGTATAAGTAGTCTGTTTTGTCAATCTGACAGTAGTCGAGATATTAGTTTTTTGAAGTTGTCAATAAAGTTTACAATAGCTATTTATTGAATTGTGATTTATCGTAGTAAATACATAACAATAGGTACCTTAAAAATCGTCAAGTTATAACTTACTAATTTAAGACAGATCTTATTTTTATTCAAATAAAAATAAGCCAGTACTGGAAAAATCCTTATATTTTAAGCAACTACTTCAAACCAGAAGAGTTTGCTTATGGCCATAAGTAATCCCTTTTACATGAAGTAGTCACTGACCTTTTATTCAATTTATACTAAGAAAATACTTAAATAAGAGGAAGTAGAAGCCAATACTTTTTTTTATTTAATAGACCCATACAACGCCATTATAAAGTTTTCAGGTCTCAGTGAATGTTTACCTCAGAATAAGATACACATTTTTGAACGAGCGTTACAGTTTAGTGCTGTCCTTAGCTTGCCCTAGAGCTACTGTCTTCTCGCACGCAATATCAGCCCTTAATAACATATGTTTTTCTCAAGCTCAATTCGGTTGAAAACATTTATTTATGAATTATATTTCTATCTGTTGTAACAGCGCAACAAATACAAAATATATAATTTCTGTCTATGACATCTCTCCTTTCCAACTTACTTTCTCTGACTGTTCTTTGCCCTCTGGGGATCAGTGAATATTTCATTAAATTATCCTTAGCGAACAATTCCAAACTAAACATATTTAATTCCACATAAAGGTTTTAAAGTTTTACCACTGGAGAGCCTACGAAAAACAAGGTCAAATATTTGGAATTTCTGAACATCAGTGTCAAAATAAAGACAATTCAAATTGAATTTTCGACGTGTAGTAGTGAAATTTTACAAAAAACGTGTCTAGTGGTGGGAGCTGTTTGTTTCAAACTTGTTTTAGAGTATAATGCAACCTTTGATCATTTAGCTGTTATTATTTAAGTGCGACATCGTTCAATTGCAAATTTCGTGAAATATTATGCGTATTGTTGAAGTTGAATATTTAAAAAAACCGCCATGAATTAGTTCCGAATCCGTCCACTGCGATCACGGAAATTCTTCTTTTATATTTTCACACAGGACTTCCACTTCTATGGATTTGTCTGTTTTGTGATAATTTGGATAAAGATATTTTAAGGTCATTTTAGATTAGACAATGAGTTATTGGAACTTTTATAAGGTCAAGCAGTAATAGTGCTGTCCTTATAGTGACACATACACATGCGCATTTGATGTTTTAAATAAGGGAAACTATTGAGGTTGGTGCTCGTCCTTATTTGTGCGCGATTACTACAGTGCACTATCTCGACTTTATTTCATGTATCATATTTATATGTCACAATGTGTAGGTGATCTGTGTCATCTGTGACACCTACCTCAATATAATGTCATTATAAAGTTTCATGTTTCAATAACTCCAAATTTTGAGTCTGTTTTAAGGTCGAGCACTATTTATTTAAGGTCATCACAATTACTGAAAGGCAGTAAATTCGTGTTTCCAATAACTCTCTAATTTCTTGTGCAATATTTAGTTCAAGTTTTGGAACAATTCAAATTGATAAGTCTGAAATTGAAAATTGTCTACACTGTCAAATTGTAAAAAAACAGAACAGGTTCTATCTTCTCAACAATTTGAATTATTTTATGTTGATTTATTGTATTTCACGATGGAAATGTTCTATGAAAATGTCGTATGAATGTCATTAATCTTGATAATTTGTGGTTGTGTATTAAAGTGGTTGGAAAATATGTCGTGGAATAAACTAGAGATTGAAATGTTAATTGAGGTAATCTTGAAACGAATATTACCATGACCAATACTTGAGAAGCTTAGCCGTAGAATCTGTAGTGGCCAAGCTAGGCATCATTAGATCGTTTCATCAACCACTTATTTTGCCAAATCTCATTCCCCTCTGTTTTAAAGTTAATATTCGCTTAGTGACATGAGCAGCTGTGAAAATTAATAAATATTTCAAATTTTCCGGTTCCATAACTAACGACATTTTTGAATTTGAAAAGTTTATATTCATTTTTTCATCAAACCAGATCACTGCGCAGAATCTTGAACTAAATATTGTAAAATGAATTGGAATAGTCTAGAATAGCTCAAAACAGTTGGCCAATATTTCAAATGAGAAATCTATTCCATGTTCCAAAACTTGGACTAAATATTCCACGAAAAATTGTCTAATCTAAAATGACCTTTAGACATAATTTGTATCTTGAATATGGATGAATACAAGTAGGAACTATGAAGGTGAATTAAAATCGAAGATAAATGAATAATTATTGAAATCATACACGGAAT
Source organism: Galerucella tenella (assembly GCA_910591685.1). Taxonomy (NCBI): domain Eukaryota; kingdom Metazoa; phylum Arthropoda; class Insecta; order Coleoptera; family Chrysomelidae; genus Galerucella; species Galerucella tenella. The sequence goes on along the minus strand of CAJUYH010004231.1, from coordinate 5,073 downwards.
AAAACTATGTTATGACGTTATATCAACATTAGCACCATGGAGACTAGATATAGATATAGTCTCCGTGATTAGCACTTTTAAGAATAATTGAGAAACGATGGATAACTTTTGTGTTGCTAACGGCGTCGCTATCAAACTTTGCCCGCAGGCGGCAAAGTTTGTGGAGTTTTAGTGTTCATATAATAACCATAACCCATTACGTTGGAAGAAATAGAAAAAAGGTAGGTCTGTGACTAATCCTAATCAAAATATCACAATAATGAACCATTTAAATGTATTACAAACGTTAACCCTAATCTTTAACTTAAGAAATTTGATTAGTTGATGTTTAGATTATGCGCAAGCCTCACCTATCAATCGGAGGAGTAGAATTCAATGAGACCTCTGGCGGAAAAAATTGTAACTGTCGCAACGAGTAAAATAATTCGTTTTGCATTGTTTTTGTATTATATGCAAAGCAACGTAATTACCGTAACTTCGTACTTTATTTGTTCAATTTTGTGTCAGTGGCAAGTTTAAAACTGTGTTTTTCTATTTAACTCAACCGTCATCAATTCTGAGGTAATATTCTTATATAATCAGAGATATTATGGAAGAGGTTATGTCATTCTATTTTTTGTTTTCATTGCAGATCAAAGAGAAAATAAGTCGGTATTAAAGATTTAAAATATTACTCAATACAAACCTGCCTTCCCTGCAACTTTTGTAGATATAGTTATAACAAAAATAAAATAAAAACACGAAATCAGACCTAAAACTAAACTGTTAATTGAACGCTTGTTGTACTTTTCACTCAATACAAACCTACCTTCCCTGCAACTTTTGTAGATATAATTATATGAAAAATTAAATAAAAACACGAACTCATGCCTAAAACTAAACAGTTAATTGAACGCTTGTTGTACTTTTCACAAATATCCACCATACCTATTACTTCAAAAATAAAAATATTAGGAATCAAAATTTAGATTAACAACACAAAATACTGAAGCACAATCAAAGACAAAGCAAAAGTTTTACAAAACACACACTGAAAATAACTAAAACAGCAAAATAAAACCAATTAAATATAAAAAGGCAGCTGATTTATTTAACTCGTTGCTAAGTTGACGTTGACATTTCAGAGCGCCATCTATCGAATTCTACCTTTCCCAATTGGCAATGTGTCTCACACGTCTTTTTCTAATGCCCCACTGACAGTTCTTGTCAGGTCTGTACTTTGTTGTTTACGGACAATTATTATTTATGAAAAGTGAATATTAATCTTATTGTTATATTTATTGAAATAATACAAAAAAATGCCTAGGTACACGGAAAACATCAGCAATTTAAAAGTTCTCAAGTATTTTCAGTCATAAAAGGAAGCTTTTCATAGCCTTTTCGAATTTGGATGAATACGATCCTGATGATTTTATTTATCAAATTTAAGGTTAGCTATATGTCAAAATAGCAAATAAAATAAACGACATACCCAAAACCCGGATATACGTCACAAACGATGACGCACACCAAGAAGGCTATTGAATGTAATATATAGTTAAAATAATACCCTTCTTGGTGTGCGTCATCGATTGTGACGTATATCCGGGTTTTCGGCATGTCGTTTATTTTATTTGCTATTTTGACATATAGCTAACCTTAAGTTTAATAAATAAGATTATCAGGATTGTATTTAGCCAAATTCGAAAAGGCTATGCAATTAATAAGTACCAGCTTCTTTTTCTAACTGAAAATACTTGAGAACCTTCAAAATACTGATGTTTTTCCGTGTATTCATGCATATTTTTGTATTATTCATATAAATAAATCAATAAGATTAATATTCACTTTTCATAAATATTAATTGACCGTAAACAACAAAGTACAGACCTGTCAAGAAATGTCAGTGTGACAGTAGAAAAAGACGTAAGACTTATTGCCGCTACGAAAGTAACGCTTTCATAGTATTTTAAACTCTCGATTGATAGGTTGAGCTTCAGCGTAATCTAAACATCAACCAATCAAATTTTTGTAGGTCAAATATTAGGGTTAACGTTTGTAATACATTTAAACGGTTCATTATTGTGATATTTTGATAAGGATTAATCACAGACCTGCCTTTTTTTTCATTTCTTCCTACGTGATGTGTTAGAAAGACATTAACAATCGATGACACACACCAAGAAGGGTATTATTCCAACCATACAATAAATTGCATGATTATATCTCATTATAAATACAGTTCTTATTTAGGAAATCTTCCGGCACAATACTTAGGTCTTGAAACGTAAAATCGAAAAATAGTCAGGTTTGAAAATAATTACAGCTGATTTATATTCCAAAGTAGAAGTCAATTATATTTTTTTCAATTGAAATGAATACTGTTACAAAATAAATTCAACTTAACGCATTTCAGACAAATTGAGAATCTAATTTGTGTTCCAGTTAAAGCTTTCATTACATTTAAATAGCTATTGTAAATTCAATAAGCCAAATCTTTATGAAAGGTTGTTGTTGATTGTCTAGAACTTTCATATGTTTTTATGACTGGGAATTATTTTTCAAATGTTCCAGTGGCTTGCAAGATCTTGGTAGGTGATGTAAATGTACCTTCTTTTTACGTAACGTGAATGTATAAAAATTTAAAGTCATATCTGCCATTTACGGAAGTTGATTTTTCTTGAGGCACTGTATAAGTTTTAACCGCAAAATATCTTATCGATACATGTAAAAATGCAAGTCATTCTCTTAATTATTATTAGTTTTTGCTGTTTTCGTAATAAACTGGATTGAAAGTATTTAATTTAAAGCAATCGCGAGCTGTGCCACTGAGATATTAATACCACAAATCCATCTGTAATATTTTCATCTATTCTTATCTCATTTTTGGACTCTATGTGTGTAATTTGTCATTACAGTATCACAAGCAAATTAATGTACTATCAGTCAAGTGAAAGGTTTTTTCCGTTTTTACTAGTTACTCAGGCAAAAGTTCATAGACACACCCAGAATTACTAATTAACAGCGAAAGTGAGAAATATAATATAAAAATTACAGCGGTTTGTCCTCAACAGTCAGAGCAATTTACAGCTAACGGGTTGGCAAAACTTCAAGACGTAGTCAGATCAACTGGTAGAATTCCCCAGTTTGTTTTGACGTTTATTGATATTCGATGATCGTCTAATAAGGTTTGTTTTTTTACATCACTTAATCACCATTGGTTGAATGACGTCATTCTCCGCTGCAACGACATGCTAGAGTCATCAGTGTGAAAAGTGAAGTTTCACAGTCGCCTTTTGTTATTCCTCCGGCTGCTTTGCCGTATCGTATAACCAGGGACTTGATGTTAATTATTGTCACATATCGTCCTTGTGGAGGTGGTTAACTGTGAATCGAAAACAGCCATCTTTCTTTCCGATCTAAGTTGTCAATTAAAACAGACGTTAGCATTTCAACCGCTGTGGGATATATCTGCTAATATCATACTAAATTTTTAAGATCCAGATTATTTTTTCACTCATGATATTCCTACAGGTAAGATTCTATATTTCCATTCTAATAGTTTTAGTGTTTAATAACGGATTTTGTATAAAATCTCTGTGGAATTTATTCAACATTTTAGGACATGTGACCTCGTGTTACCTTCACATTTCCTGAATTATTTCCTTCCCTTTCTTGAACAATTCTTCATAATTTTTTTTCCTTTCTTGAACAATTCTCTGGTGAAGTTGTATTATTAGTAATACTTTAGCTAATTTCATGAACTCTAAGAAAACAAAAAAAAAATGTACTTTTTCTTAAAGATAAATTAACTTTACAGAGAGTTGATGATGTAATCATTGTAATATTGATTTTAATTTGGGTTGGGCGCCAAATGAAACGTAACTTTAACTTGGTGCTGAATGAAAAGTGATATGAAATTTATTGAAAATAATATTTGTATTCAAAAATGATTCTCAGGGGTGGTTTTCGCCAAACTTGAACAATAACAAAACTATAGCTTAAAAGAAAGTAGTTAATAAAGTTGAGCGCCGCGTGGTTTTTTTTTTATAAAAATAATAGGTCAACCCCGAAACTATGAATATATAGTTCTGTCCTGTTAGTTAAGCATTCACTATATAATCCACTATTTGATAATTTGAATTGTGTGTCTATAAATTCAGTAGGAAGGAAGTTGAAATAAAATTCCACAAGTTAAGCAATAACAATAAATATGGATTTAATTAGTTTCTAATTGTGAAAATATAAAATTTATGTTAAATCTATTCTAAAAAAAATATATATTAACAATGTCAGTGGGTGAAGCCATTAAGTTTACAAATTATATGAAATAAGAATTACAGTGGGTGAAGCCATTTAGATTTACAAAGGATGCGAAATAAGAATTTTAAGCTTGAAAGGTTGACCTTGGTGAAAACTTCTTTGAATATAAAGGTACTTATCTTAACGGATGTACTAGTTTCACAGTCGCCTTTTGTTATTCCTCCGGTTGCTTTGCCGTATCGTATAACCAGGGACTTGATGTTAATTATTGTCACATATATCGTCCTAAGTGGAGGTGGTTAACTGTGAATCGAAAACAGCTATCTTTCTTCACAATTCAAATTATCAAATAGTGGATTATATAGTGAATGCTTAACTAACAGGACAGAACTATATATTTATAGTTTCGGGGATAACCTATTCTTTTCATAAAAAAGAAAGAAAACCACGTGGCGCTCAACTTTATTAACTACTTTTTTTTAAGCTATAATTTTGTTATTGTTTAAGTTCGGCGAAAACCACCCCTGAGAATCATTTTTGAATACAAATATTTTTTTCAATAAATTTCATATCAATTTTCATTCAGCACCAATTAAAGTTACGTTGCAAGTGACACATAAAAAACGCAGTTGTTGTTTAAATCATCTGACCATTGACAATCTATTTCAGAGTTGATTGTTCTTTTTTCTTATTCTCAACATTATTGTGGTTTGATTCCCAAAATAATAAGAAAAAAGAATAAGTAATGCCACAAGGAACTTACAGAAGATAAGTTGATTGTTGTTATTAGCAAAAACTCACGAAATGAATGAAGACACTTTGTAAAGTGTT
>CAJUYH010004230.1:0-28163 GCA_910591685.1 Galerucella tenella | reverse complement strand
GTGTGTGTGTGTGTGTGTGTGTGTGTGTGTGTAGAACTATGGGCAAACGACATAATAGTTGAATCCGGCACTGCGTAACAACGGTATAATAATTAACACTACAGTTCTCCCGAGTATATACATCTCGCTTCACTGCAATTTTTAATAACAGACGCAAGTTTGTCGACACAGTCTACATTACCACTGCTGCCACCAAGCAGCCTAAGGTATAAATAATTCCTAGTGGTCATGAGATCTTGCTTTATTTCATATTCTGCAACGGTAAAATTTGAATTTATTCTCTTTTATTATTGTCTTTATATGCAAATATGTTACAAAATTATTTGAATAGCTCTTCACTGCAGAAACCAACGTATTGTTAGAAGCTGAAGGTATTTAATTCATATAGACTATAAATTCAATAAAAGGCTGGTAGCTATCTTCGACAATAATAGAGCAATGGAGTAGGCAGACGGTGCTTTGTTATTTGGGATATTTAATTTTTGATTTAGGCGCAACTTTCATGATGAATGCTGTAGTCTGATAAACATTTTCTATTGTTCATTTATTTCACCAACTGGGCATTCAGTGTGAAACAATTTATGCTGAAGATTGTACGTTTTGCATTATATTGTTATAACTGAATTCGATGTATTTTCAGTTTAATGGTGATACTAGATCATGCAGATGTTCAATATTAATTGTCTCGTTAACGTTTTCAGGTCATCACACGAAACAATTTCTGTAGTTATAAGGACAGAAAAAGGATATTTGAAATCAATGATGTTACGGTGACAAGCATGAAATAAAAAAGGTGTAGACACCATCCTATATCCATTCATCCACATTCGGAAATTGTCTATATTTTTTAATGTTCATCTTTCTGATAATAATTAGAAAATAGACTTTTGATTATCAACAGTTTATCAACAATAATGAAACGTCGGTTCATTATTATGTTTGTTTTATTGGACTTTGTCACATTATTTTTCCGGAATTATCTACTTCACCCACAGACTTCTGCAAATAAATGAAGCCGTCAGGTTTCCATCCAAATAGAATTTTGTGGCAGGATGTGGAAATGTAGCTGTTATCGCATATTGATGAGATTGAAGTATTTGTACGATATCAATGATTTCTCCAGTCCAGAATTATGCTCTTAGACCTTCTAGCTAGACGGATATGTACCTCATACTGATGAGGCGCAAATACGGTCTATTGTTCTTCCAAATTGAAAATTGAAATGTTTGGATCTATCTTGTAGATATAACAACCCCGGTTAACTTTGAAGTTTCATTCAATGTATTTAGTGGCATATATCCAGGGAAGTAGGTTTTATTTCTTAGTTAACGGTCTCTGTTATTTGATGTTCAAAGACTCTGTGGAACGTTATAATGTTAGGGAACTATCAGCTTCGACAGCTATTTTTCCCATTTCTGAATATTAACATTGACTATTCAGTAGTATTATTTTTGTCAGTTCATATTGTATTTATATTTCATTCGACATCCTAAATTTTTGTATTTGTGTTAAGTATTGATAAATGTTTTTGTGGTTTTATATAGTGTGGGTGGTGTTTGTTTATTCTCCAAAAATAAATCAATATACTCTTGAAAAGACACAGTTCATACCTAAGCTAGAGGGGTGATAACTAATGTCCATAGGTATAATAAAAATAGCTAGATATTAATTAATATTCAACAGTAATTACACAAGTGGTGGTTATTCTTTTGATAATAATTTTAACTAGATGCACGAATCTTTGTTGCTATGGAAATCTCACGAGTGGACGAAGTCCACGAGTGGGATCTCCTAATAGCAACAAAGACGAGAGCTAATGTAGTTGAAATTATGACCACGAAAGTAATTCGGCGTGATTATTTTTTAAACCTAGGTAATAACCTAGGTAATAATTGAAAAATATATTTGGAGTAACCATATGAGAATAATCCGGTCTGCTGGCCGGAATTTATATAATTGAATGAGGAGCAAGTTCAATATATTTGTTCACTTGTTTGAGTTTGCGGAAAAGAGATAATTATTAGGATACTGATCAACATAATGATCATTACGGTTACGTTAGGTGTTTTAGATAATTTGGTATCCAGATTGAATTCAAGAACGATTTTCAACTTTATTTGTTTTTAAAAAATACCTTGTTTGGGAAATACCTTACTTTAAAGCTTAGCATGATTCATACCTATACGTAATCAAAAAATGGTTTCAATACTTTCATGAAATACCGTTCGCCATTGGTACGTTTATGGCGAATTATAGCCATGTTTTATCACCCCTTATCGATGCCGCATAGTTTAAGATATGATTTCCAAACTATAGTGTTACGATTATTATCGATGCTAGAGCACGAGTTCAATCTTCTGATGGGTCTAATTAGTATTTGCGATAATTAATCATAGCACGGGTTAGATTTGGAAAGAGAAAATAATGAACGTCATTGGATGGACAGAAAACTTAAACTTAAAAAATTAAGAATTTCTTAACTGACTGCAATAATAATAAACAATGACGTAGTAGCTTGTTCTGATAGGAATATCGTCATTTTGATTGCCACTTACTCCTCTATGTCAGCCAATTGAAATCGCCAAAAAGGTTCGGATGACATAATATGGGTTTGTGACGCTTTTCTTTATCTCCCAAGCTCGGTTTTTTAACGACTGAGCACGTCACTTTGGACACCCTCGATGCAAAATCTTTATTCAATGCTCGGGCGCCAGATTTTAAGCGTGGTTAACTCCACGGCCCCTTGACTTCAAGCGTCAAGAGTTCCAGGTAACCTCAGATGGAGGTACGGTCAGTTCCAGGGGTCTAGTTATATCTGATTCGGCAGGTTCATCTCCAGAAGAAATCCGTGCTAGTCCTAAAATAAAGGTTAGTCTCCTGGTCCACACTACAGAAAAGCTAAATTCGTGCTTCTAAACAACTATTCTACCATAGGAGTTTTCTAATCTACAGTAGGTCAGTAAAACACAAAGGTCTGATTAAATTACAATCTATTACCTTCACACATATTTACAGGGTCGGTAATTGACCAAATCGTTACATAAGCAGAAAACAACAAAACTACCCTGCGGAGCAGGCAACAATACCCTGGTATTTACAAAACAAAACAAAAAAGCAATATAAGCAAACTATTTACTAATAATACAATCACCATGCGTTTTTTTAGAGACGAAGCGGGCAGGACATAAGCGAGAGAGGTTTATAAGCATAAGCAATGTCTTTATAATGAAAAAGCAAAGCGGTAAAAGCTAGCTGAGTTTTTTTTCAAGGAGTCTTTTCAATAAGCAGGTTAATAATTGAGAACGGAGAAAAAAAAACGGATTCTAGGTTGATGCTAGTAAAGGATACAATTACTTGCGATGCACCCGGTATGTACGGCAGGGTTCGATCCGAAAATGGAAATATCAATGAGCCCTGGCAGGACGCCTAGAAAACCTTGATATTTTGATTCAGCGGGACTTACGTTCTCGAATTGAAATACCAACGAGCCCTGGCAGGACGCCTGGAAAACCTTGATATTTTGATTCAGCGGACTTCACGTTCTCGAATTGAAATACCAACGAGCCCTGGCAGGACGCCTGGAAAACTTCGATATTTCAACCGAAACGGGGTTTAAAAACGGGAATGAGGACGGACGGGTTTGATACGTGAATGAAAATATCAATGAGCCCTGGCAGGACGCCTGGAAAACCTTGATATTTTGATTCAGCGGGCTTCACGTTCTTGAATTGAAATACCAACGAGCCCTGGCAGAACGCCTGGAAAACTTCAATATTTCAACCGAAACGGGAATAAATACGGAAGTAATATTATTAAGACTCAAGTGTACGAGCTTTTGTTATATCCTTGGTATACAATGACACTACTAAATTAGTATAAGGGATGCTTGTTGTAAAAATGAAATATCAATTATATTGAATAAACTTTCGCCTAACAATTATTGAAAAGACCACCTTTTATTTAAAATTATATTCCTATAAAGTCTTACCTTCGCAGCAACTACTTTAACTTGAAAAAAAATAAGCAATAAAATTACTAAAAAAAATATCAAAACAAAATAGCTAATTCGGCAAACGTTACGACCCTTCGCCAGCCAGTATCGAACTTCCTCCGGCTTGACTATCAAGCCTTCTTCTATTCAGACTGCCTTCCACCTCTCTTGGTTAGTTCGACCTGCGCGCTACTTATTCCGTGACAGTGGGGAAGCATGAATTTTTACAATCACATCGCGGTCGAAACTTGAAATTTTTAAATTAAAACTCGGAATGGATATTTTCTAACAAATTATTTCTACACAGAAGTCAGAGGGTATAATGGATTATAATATTAAACGAAAAATATTTGGAAATTTAAAGAATAATTATTGTCGGAAAATTAACTTCGTTACAGGTTGCATTCTCTTCTATGTAGTAGGTACTCTGTTTTCGTTGGTTATCGCATTTTTACTTCCTCAACTAGTTTATTTCAAAAACTATGCATCATAAAGATGAGAAAAATACATTACAAACTCCCATTAGTGGGATTTTAGATGGTAAAATCATAGACCCTTTTGTTTTTGATGAACATTTAGATGGCGAGCGTTACTTGAAGTTTCCAATAGATGAATTTCTCATATCATTAGCAGTACGCCAGTACGGGAAAATATATGAATACAGAAATATGGCTGTTGGTTATTGTTACAATAATACAGATTTTATTAAGATTCCATTTTTATGTATATCTATTTTTGCACGTACCTTCGATTGGAAAATCACCACTTTTTAAAATTGCATCCTCTTCCAAGTAAATGATTGGGGAATATAGAGTCGCATTTGAATTGAATTGGTGAAATAATGAATGAAATTATTGGGAATTTTTAATTTCAGGTTATACTACAGTTTATCAACCCGTCAAGGACTGACGTTACCATATGGCAACGGAAAACATAGCTTCCATTTTTACCATCTGCACTGTATATCTTCCTAGTTTTTGCTAGGTGGCGCCCAATATTCGTTTTTGCGCGATCGATCTTTTTTGTTTATTTACAGCATCGGTTGTCAGGATGGTAGGTTGTGTTTACTGGTTTCTAAGTCTAACACGTCGGTAAGTGATTCACTTACCGTTCAGACGTCGGTAAGTAAATTACTTACCGACGACTTAGCCCTACATACATTCAAGTGGTCCTAAATTATAAAATACTTCATTCATTACACGAAAGGAACAAAAAAAATAAGATCTATATTTTTTTAATGAACAGAAACGAACAGAACAATATAAAAAGTAATAAATAGCATGAAAACAATTTCACAAAAATGCAAACTATATTTTAAACTGATCGAGAAGTATAAACGTCACTTTTGACATTTCGCTCATTTCGAAGAAATTTGAATTATATTTTAATCTGATCGAGAAGTATTAATGTCCTTTTTGACATTTAGTTCATTCCGAAGAAATTTAAATTATTTTATTCGAAGTTTATTTCAATACGATCGCGCAGAAAATGGTATAAGCATTTCGAACGTTAAGGATGATACCGGTCTCCATCAAAATTGCGGTCTCCATCCAAACATTGCTGTCGACCGGTAAACAACCCTTACGGTTCTTGATACTTAATATACTATTAAGGAGTGTACTTTGTACAGTATCTCAAACTAAAATTTCAACATACATAATTTTGTATGTATATTATATAATAATTTCGCCCCTTTTAACTATTTTTTTGTCATGGAGTGACATTTTGTATTGTCTAGTTTAGTTATTTTTCGATGTATACCAATTTTTCATCACTTTAGGTATTTTATTTCCATTAAAATTGAATGAACTCTCTAAAAATGTTCAAGAGTGTATCATCATTTAGAAAAAGTAGTGAATATTTACAAAAATTCATCAATTTATCTGGGGTCTCTGATGGACCCCGTACCGGTATGTAGATTGAATGTAGATCATAGGCATTTAAGGGTTAAAATGTTTATTTTCCAGATTTTTTATTAAGTGGGTCGTAGAAAAAATATATTGTTCGACTCGTGTGAATTGTCCATATCGCACTTGGAAAATCAAACAATCAAACTTCTTTCTCGTGCAGTATGGCCATCATATACACACTAGTTGCACAAACTACTATTGATACCCGTATTTAGTGTCTCCAATATTCAATTTTTCATTTGTTTTTTGCTTCAAAGACACGAAGCTTAGTTATTCCATGATTATTTACAATCACTCAATCGAAGCTATTCTGGTTTTGAGAAATAATTCTTTTCCTCCTGTTTTCAGCATCAGTGCACTTTCAAAATCTAGTATTTTTGAATTGATGTGGTATGCGTCCCATTATTTCCTCAGTAGTTTTTTTGTGATTAATAGTGGCATCAACTTGTATCAGTACCCCCGTATATCATTACATATTTCACAGTATTTGTATACTCAGGTTCTGTTGAGATATAATTGATTGAATTTCACAATCCATAAGGGACAGGCTGCTGTAAGTTTCCCAAAGCCACATTATTAAAATCAAGGAGGGAATTGAGTGAAGTATCTCAGATGCATGAATTGATCCAGCATTATAATATTGGTATAGGGAAAATATCTAGGAAAACTCACTATCTAACTGTTATGTAGTTCACCTGTAATCAATTGAATTCAATTTGAATACCAGCATTTTACTGCGAACTTCCATCTTTTGATACAATTGTCTAGCTTTACATTCTACTTCTCAGCATTTGATAACAGCGAATCATTTATTATTAGATATGCAGTATAACCTCTCAATAGCCGACAGCTCAGGGTAATTGCTTTTGTCCGTTATTGGGAGGTTACCGTTATTACTACACTTTGAAAAAAAGGAAATTCGATTGATACCTTGCAAATAAAAGTTATCCCATAATTCGTTGAATAGGTTCAGTTATATTAACCTTTGGAAACTGGAAAATTGAAATCTTATAGTTAACTCGTAAATGTAAAATTAATGGAAACGATTGGAAGTTTTATTTATCTTTCTTGTGAAGATTTTCAGAAATAAGCATTTTCACACATGGATAAGAATAAAAAATATCCACTAACTGTGATATTAACTTGAAAAAAATCATGAAATAGTTAAGTGTCGGTATCAAATATTTAACATTCGTTGATCATTTGTCAGCCAGTTGACAGTTTAACATCAAAAAAGTTATTTTTTGGTTATGATATCCAGATTATCAACGACTTATTTGGAAGCTATAAAAAATTCCTCCTTGAAACAGGCAATTTAGGGACAATGGAGCTGAATGGTGAATTTAAAATAGTCGTATTTTGTTTGAAACGTAAAAAAAAGAACAAGGACAAAAAAGAAAAATGTTTCTCCAAACAATCACAAATTTATCGAGGATCAGATTCGCAATGACATTCAATTTTGTTTATAAAAATTGTTTTCAAACACCTTATTGCTCCAAACGGAATAAACATGTAGAATGAACATTCTCGAAATTATTTCTCAATCTTTTCGGGACAATACTTCATGATTCCAATTGGTAATTTTGGAAATTGGAAGTTGACTTGATTTTAGATCTGGTACGAATGATGTATTCGATCTCGCTACTGGCTAAACTAACTAAATCAATTCTTCCTCTACTAACACCATTGAAGGATTTGAATAACTATTTATCACCACATAGATGTACATTTACTATCAAGTATCCATTCTCGATAACTAAGTGTCCTACCAGTAAATCCAGTATAATAGACTGCAAAGTATCATCGCTTGCTTGTGCACATTTTCTATCTTCCCCACTTCTTTCAACATCTGGCTTTAATGGTCTTGATAGACAATCTGGTGAATTATGTGCTTTCTCTCCGCATTCATAAAAATATACCTGTTAGTGATTAGTTTAGATTTTCTTGAAATTACTTAGATACTAAAAAGTTTTGATAAGATGTCAACATAATTTTATTGAATGTCAGTTTTGTAATCTTGAATAAAGATATAATTGCCTTTTAAGTGTTTTCGACAAAACATTATGGTCCTTCGAAGCTAAGAATCCATTTTATTTATTAGTATCATCTCAGTCTTGCCGAGAATAAAATAGTTTTGGGTTACTTACAATATGTCAGTCGACGAAATGAAGTCAAGAAGAACACGTAGATCTAATGCAGGTGTGCCGCCAATTAGATACTCTCCATCTAATATAGTTATTAATAACATTGATGAACAGAATTCAAACAAATCCAAAGCAGTAAGAACATTACCGAATCGAAAAGAGGAAATGTCACACAAGTCAAAAACGGAAACCTCTTATTCTGCCCGAAAAATTAAAGAAATTGATCTGCGAAAGTTGGAAGAAATAAATAAACTACAACGAGAATATGATTTAAGAGAGCTAGAGCGTCAGAAAGAATTTGACAGGCAAGAGCTAGAAAGAAAACTATCTGAATTGGAAATACAAGCAGCCATAGAAAAAGATAAATTTACAGAAGGGAGTTTAGAAAGTCGTAGTATTTCTAGCAACAGTTATGAGTCAGCTGCTGCTATCCCTTTGGTTGAGTTACCTTGTGCTCATGATAAAGTGAAATGGTGGTTGAAAGATGAAAAATCTTCGCAAGTTGGTGAATCAGTACAAGACATGTACGACCGTCGTAGTTCTAGAAATAAGCTGCCCGAGCCGTTACCCTCAGTAGCTGGTCATCTGACCAAAGAGTTTACAGCTGCTACTCAAGTTATAACAAATGAATTTTTAAATGCTACTCGAATGACAAATGCATTTAAGTCAGTATCTGAAAACAATCCTACCGAAAATTGCAATAGAATGTCCATAAGATCTGTGATTGGTAAAGATCTTCCAACATTTGGTGGCAATGTTGAAGAATGGCCTATGTTTTTTACATTATTTAAAAGATCGACAGAAACATGCCATTTTACGGAGGAAGAAAATATGGTACGTTTACAGAAAGCTTCACGATATGAAGCTTTAGATAGTGTTAAAGCCTTATTCGTATCTCCAAATAATTTACAATGTATCCTTGATACGCTTGAAAGAAGATTTGGTCGTCCTGAATTTATAATAGAGTCCATGATGAATAAGGTTAGACAACTACCCCCTGTAAATAGTCGTTATCCAATAACATTGATTACATTTGCCAACTTGGTTCAAAATCTTACTGTGACAGCTCAATCTTTGGAAATGGAGGCTTATATTAATAATCCTCAACTTATTTCCACGTTAGTTTTGAAATTGCCAGAGCACTTGCAGTTCCAGTGGGCCAAAGAAGTAAGAAAACTTAATAATTGTATAATGCCTACTTTGGTCGAGTTTTCTGTTTGGTTTCAAGAAGAATCTTCAGCAGCTTCCATCTTATGTAAACCATCAACTTCCAGCTCAAATGAAAAATATGAGAAGAGAAACAAAAACGTAGTTTTCTTTAATATACAAATGTAGACAATTTCTTGATCTGGCCGTTGATAGAAGATGGGAATGGGTGAAGGAGCATAAAATTTGTTTATCCTGCCTGGTAGGCTCTCATCAAGTATTCAAATGTAAAAACAAGCAGAGATGTGGAGTTGATGACTGCAAAAAATATCATAACCGTCTATTACACGCAAACATACCAGAAAACAGAAACTTGTGTCAAGATTTAGAGATACCACTTAATCAAAATGAAAATGGAATCACAAACTCACAGGAAACAACAGATTCATCATTTTTCATGGATGAGCATTCTTTACAAGTTGAAACAAGAAGTAGAAGTGTACTCCTTCGAATTTTACCTGTCACTTTAATTGGAAATAAAAAGTCCATTAAAGTTCACGCACTCTTTGATGAAGGCAGCACGGTTTCTCTCATTGACAGTAAGCTGGCTGAAGAAGTTGGAGTAGAAGGATATTCAGATCCCCTTAAGATATTTTGGACAAATTCGACTTCATTTTGTGATAACAAATCTAAGAGGCTGACATTGAAAATTCAAGGTACTCTTACTTCTGATATTCACGAGCTTTCAAATGTTCGAACTATGTCGAATCTTAATCTTCCAACACAGACTGTAAAAATACCCAATATATTGTCACGCGAGCTGCTGCATTAATGTGCTCAATTAGTGCCCCCAGTGAAATTTCCATATGATACGACTATGGCTCCTCCGCCGTATTTTCAAGAATGATCTGGAATACGTAACATCTAGAAAAACCCGGCGCATCCATAAGTACTTCAACTTCGAGAAGTTTCTCGAACTACACGACGTGCGAGTATAAATAGGCGACGAGCATCGCAGCGGAGTTAGTTAGTCAGTTAGTGTCGATACTGAAAGAAAGCAATCGCGCCTCGATAAAGTGTTTATTAAGTGACTCTCATATAAATTATAGTTAGTGTGTGTTTAGTGTGTATATAAATTATTAAGTAAGGACTGTATTTCAATATAAATCTGTAAATATAAATCAATTGTAAATATAAATTAGAATAAACGTTACATTGGTGTCAGAAGTGGGATAATATAAATAAATAGTTACGTAAAAATGGCTAAGAGACTATGTGACCTGAAAGTGACGGAACTAGAAGCAGAATTAGAAAATCGCGAGTTGGAAACGTCCGGAAAGAAGAGTGAGTTAGTTGAAAGACTGAAAATAGCACTGGAAAGTGAAGACTTGGATCCAGAAACATTTTTATTCAATGACGAGTCCTCCACCCTAATCTCGTCAATTTCTGCTAACATTTCCTCTATGGACGAGAAGATTTCTACCATGAAGAATGAGATTTCTACCATAAAAAACGATATTTCTGCTAATATGGACGAGAAGATCTCCACTATGGAGGACGATATTTCTGCCAATATTTTGTCAATGAAAAATGACATTGCCGCTGAAGTCGAAAATAAAATTTCGTCCCTAAAATCTGATATGGAGAATGAAATTTCTGCCGTGGAAGAAAAGATTAAGAGAATGGGGCAAGAAATGGAACAAAAAATCAAAGAAATCGAAAGGAAGACTAGTCATCACCCGGATATTACAACTAGGCAAGCCCCGAACAACGACGTACTGGCAGAGAAAGTAGAGTTGAAACTGAAAAGGGAAAACGATATTAACAGCCGAGTGAAACTGCCAACATTCGATGGTAAAACGTCATGGCCGAACTATCTTAAGCAATTCGAGGCGGCATCAAAGGCAAACAACTGGAGTGAGAAAGAAAAAGCGTTGAATTTAACTCTTGCCCTTAGAGGAGACGCCATGGATATCCTCCAGACCATTCCAGTGGAAGAGACCGAAGATTTTGAACAACTCAAAAAGCGATTGAACATGAGATATGGCCTGGAACACTTGGAGCATCTGTACCAGTCGCAGCTGAAAAACCGCAAACAAAAACGCGACGAAACTCTGCAGGAATTCGAAGCAGACATTGCGAGGTTGGTGCGGTTTGCCTATCCATCGGCGCCGGAGAATGTCATGGAATGTTTAGGGGTACAGACATTCATCGACGGAGTTCGTGACATGAAATGCAGAGAACTCTACGCTTGGCTCGGCACAAGACACTGGTCGACGTACTCTCTGCAGCCTTGGAGTACGAAGCAGCTACACAGGCTTCCGGAGTATACGGCAAGGTGAGGGCTGTAGCAGACGAACAAGTGGAAACAAGCTTGACCAGATTGTCAACATGATGAAAAGCATCTCACATGGAAAATCGAAAGCTGTAAGATGCTGGAATTGTGGAGAAATGGGACATGTACGCAGTTCGTGCAAGCGACCGAGAACTGCTACAAACAAAGACGCCCAGCAGGAAAACTAGGAAGGGTCGATCTTCAGAGGGCAGCTCCGACCCAAAGACCTTCCAAAGACCCTCTCATTCTAATAGCCTCTCTGAAATGTCGCGATGATAGTGTATACGTGGATGGTGAAGTTAATGGTAGGAAGTATACACTATTGGTGGACACTGGAGCAACGAGGACTATTATTCGCCCCGAGACTGTCAACACCCGGAAAAGACTTTTACCGACGAGACTGCGACTCAGGACTGCCACAGGTGAAAGCGCCAATGTCCATGGAGAACTACCGGTGCAATTGGGAATTGGCGCAGAGAAGTTCACCCACACTGTCGTTGTCGCTGATATCGAAGAGGACATAATACTCGGAATGGACATTATGAACCTACATGGCTTCCAGCTAGATTTCAAGAACCGAGTGATTAGAGTAGGTTCTGAGGAAGTATTCCTTCACCCACACGAGGATAAGACTGTTGAGGTAGCCGTACAGGAGGATACAGTAGTACCCGTAAGGAGTGAATTTTTCACTGTGGCAAGGCTACAAGGAACCGTCGAAGAAGGAACACCGATCATGATGGAACCATGGAATCATGATAAAGAGGTTGGTCGAGGAATCCTGATAGGAAAAGGGTTAGTCATGGCTGCCGAAGAAATACCAGTACGCATTATAAATGTAAATGACCATCCCATAACTATAAAGAAGGAGACCAAAATTGGAACTTGCGTACCAGTGACGTCAATAATTCATCAAACAACAACTTCCAATGATGCCAACAATAAATTTGAACAAATGATAGCAGTGGCTGGACAATCCCTTAGCCTGCAAGAGAAGAAAAAAATCAGAGAACTCTTGCTACAATACCGATCTCTTTTTGTACCAAAAGGAGGAAAGACGGGAAGAACATCTGCTGTCAAACACAAAATTAACACCGGCGACGCTAAACCGATAAGACAATCGGCTCGACGGCTACCACAGGTCAAAAGAGAGGAAGCGGAGAGAATTGTTCGCGAGATGGAAGAGGACAAGGTAATAGAACCTTCTACCAGCCCCTGGGTCTCTCCGGTAGTTCTGGTAAAGAAGAAGGATGGAACCACGAGGTTTTGCGTGGACTACCGGCAATTGAACAATGTAACAAAGAAAGATAGCTATCCTCTACCGAGAATCGACGATACTCTGGATACGCTGGCCGGTAGCAAATTGTTTTCTACCTTGGACCTGAAGTCTGGATATTGGCAGGTAGAAATGGATCCAGCCGATAAAGAAAAGACAGCGTTTACCACCGGATCTGGACTATGGCATTTCACCGTTATGCCATTTGGGCTGTGCAATGCCCCCGCAACGTTCGAAAGACTGATGGAAAACGTATTGCGAGGGTTGTCCTGGAAGACATGCTTAGTGTACCTTGATGACATCATAGTCTTGGAAAGGACATTCGAAGAACATCGAAAGAATTTGGAAGGTGTCATTAAAAGGTTGCAAGCTGCCCAACTGATGCTCAATCCCAAGAAATGTCAACTATTTCAGAACAAAGTCAATTATCTAGGCCATGTAGTCAGCAAGGATGGTGTAGCTGTAGACGAAGAAAAAGCTGCTACCGTACGAAAGTGGCCAAGACCCACCGACAAGCACCAAGTTAGAAGCTTCCTTGGACTCTGTACATACTACAGGCGATTTATAAAGAAGTTTGCAGATATCGCTAAACTCTTGACACGACTTACAGAGGAAGCAAGGGAGTTTCGCTGGGACGAAGACTGTCAAACTTCGTTCGAAACCTTGAAAAAGCACTTGACTACTGCACCTATACTCGGCTATCCACTACCAGAGGGAGAATTTATACTAGATACTGATGCTAGCAATGTTGGAATTGGAGGAGTGCTATCACAGGTTCAAGGAGGACAAGAGAAAGTTCTGGGATATTTTAGTAAAGTTCTTTCCAAACCAGAACAAAACTACTGCGTCACAAGAAGAGAGCTCCTAGCAGTAGTGAAGTCCGTGGAGCACTTCTATCAGTATCTGTATGGGAAGAAATTTGTGATTAGAACCGATCATGCCGCACTTGAAGGGCTTATGCAATTTAAGAACCCTGAAGGTCAAATCGCCAGATGGATCGAGCGGCTCCAAGAATATAATTTCACCATTGAGCATAGAGCCGGAATAAGCCACAGAAATGCAGACTCACTCTCTAGAAGACCATGCCCAGCAGAGTGCTCTCACTGCACCAAAACAGAAGCTAAGGAAGCTGCCATTCGAAGAACCACGGTGACCAGCGACGAATGGACACCGGAAAAGTTAGAAGAGGAACAAGAGAACGATCCCGACTTAAAGAAAATCCGACATTGGAAAAAGGAAAACTGTCGACCTACTTGGCAGGAGATTTCAAGGTAGTCGCCAACGATGAAATCGTATTGGGCCCAGTGGGACTCGCTGGTTCTGGAAAACGGTTTGCTACAACGAGTAATCGAGAACGATGAAGGTTCCGAAAGTAGAAGACAGTTGGTGATTCCAAGAACAAGGGTAGCAGCAGTACTGCGGAAATTACACGACAGTCCGTCAGGAGGACATCTAGGTGTGAAGAAGACCCTCCAGAAAGTGCGAGAACGGTTTTATTGGATGCACAGTTCCGAAGATGTGAAGGACTGGTGTAAGAAGTGCACCACCTGTGCTACGACCAATGGACCACAAGGAAGAAGAAAGGCTCCTATGAAGCAGTACAATGTCGGAAGCCCTTTTGAACGCATTGCCCTGGACATTGCGGACCGTTTCCACCGACAGCAAATGGCAGCAGGTACATTTTGGTGGTGATGGATTATTTCACAAAATGGGTAGAAGCGTATGCCATTCCAAACCAAGAAGCCGCAACTGTTGCCGACGTGCTTTTGAATGAGTTCATTTGCCGATATGGAGTGCCCCTGGAAATACACAGCGACCAGGGCAGAAACTTCTAAAGCCAGCTGTTCCAGGAAGTTTGTGAAAAGCTCGGCATGAAGAAAACGAGAACTACTGCTTTGCATCCACAGTCGGACGGAATAGTAGAGCGAATGAACAGAACTCTTGGCAAATACCTGTCTAAAGTAGTATCTAACCATCAGCGAGATTGGGACCAATATCTCTCGCTATTTGCGATGGCCTACAGATCCGCCATCAATGAGTCTACCGGCCAAACACCAGCAAAAGTTTTGTTCGGACGCGAAATGAGATTACCCTGCGACCTTGAATTTGGATGCCGACCCGGAGAAGACATAGCTGGTGAAGATTACGTGACCCAGCTGAGAAAAAGAATGGACGACGTACACGAGCTGGTTCGATCGAATCTCCAGATCGCTAGCGATAGGATGAAGAAAAGGTACGATACGCAAGCTACAGAATGAGGTTTCCACGAAGGAGACAAAGTCTGGCTGCATAACCCAATACAGTCATCTCGTTTCAGCTTCCTAGTTAGTTCCAGGAGGAACTGTCTCTTAAGGAGGGGGCAATGTTACGCGAGCTGCTGCATTAATGTGCTCAATTAGTGCCCCCAGTGAAATTCCCATATGATACGACTATGGCTCCTCCGCCGTATTTTCAAGAATGATCTGGAATACGTAACATCTAGAAAAACCCGGCGCATCCGCCAGTACTTCAACTTCGAGAAGTTTCTCGAACTACACGACGTGCGAGTATAAATAGGCGACGAGCATCGCAGCGGAGTTAGTTAGTCACTTAGTGTCGATACTGAAAGAAAGCAATCGCGCCTCGATAAAGTGTTTATTAAGTGACTCTCATATAAATTATAGTTAGTGTGTGTTTAGTGTGTATATAAATTATTAAGTAAGGACTGTATTTCAATATAAATCTGTGAATATAAATTAATTGTAAATATAAATTAGAATAAACGTTACAATATGTTCAAAATGGACACACCTTTTAAAAATCCCTTTATTGACCTTAGAGGAAGCCAAGCCTTTGCTTCTCATTGGTCAAGACAATATTGACTTAACAATTGCCAGAGAAGTGATTCAAGGATCAGCAAACGCTCCAGTTGCTTCTAGAACGAAGCTTGGTTGGGTAGTCCATGGCAATTTACCCTACCTAAAGCACAGAATTGAGCCCCAGTATTCGATGTTTTGCCATTATAAAGGAAAAGACGAAAAAGATGATCTAGAAGACCTAATTCGCCAATGCATTGTTGTCGATAATATGGGTGCCACAAATGAAAATCAGATTTTGATGTCTGAAGATGACCAAAGAGGTTTATCGATAATGGAAAAAACCAGTAAACAATTAGAAAATGGACATTGGGAAATTGGTCTTTTATGGAAAGAAAATGTAAACTTGCCAGAAAGTAGAAAGGCCGCATTAAGAAGATTGTACACAATAGAGAAAAGAATGGATAAAGACGTAATCTTTGCAGAGAAATATTGTCATCAAATGGACTCGTTCTTGAATAAGGGATATGCTAGAATTCTTACTTCAGAAGAAGTTGCCATAACAACAGCCAAAACGTGGTACCTACCGCATTTTTCCGTGAATCACCCTAATAAACCAGAAAAGTTTCGATTTGTTTTTGATGCCAAAGCCAGGGTGGAAGGAAAAAGTTTTAATCAGCATTTATATAGAGGACCAGATTAACTAAATTTCTCAATCAATGTTTTATTCAATTTTCGTCATAACCCTATAGCAGTTCTAGGAGATATTGAAGAAATGTTCCTACAAATACGCATAAAAACGGATGACCAATGTGCTCAACGATTTTTATGGCGAGGAAAAGATAAAGACGCTCCCATACTAACATACCAAATGAATGTAATGATTTTTGGCACAATTTGTTCTCCTATCTGTGCAAATTTTATTCTAAATAAAAATGCAAATAAATACAAAGAAGAATATCCTGAATCTGTCAAAGCTGTTCGAGATTATCATTACATGGACGATTACTTGGATAGTTTTGCATCTGAAGAAGTTGCTGTAAGAAGAGTAACAGAGATCATCAAAATTCATAAGTATGGAGGTTTCAATATGAGAGGATGGCTTAGCAATTCACCTAAAGTGATGAAGCACATACCAGAAACTCTTCATTCAAAAAAAATAACTTTGATAGACCTAGAAAAATGGCAGTCGCCCACGTATGAAAAAACGTTAGGATTAAACTGGGAACCACAAAATGATTTCCTGACATTTTCAAATAAGTTCCTAGACAAGTTTAAAGACATACTAACGAAAGAAAATGTGCCCACCAAAAGACAGGTAATAAGAATAGTTATGTCTATATACGATCCTCTTGGTTTTCTTGCTGCCTTTACTATCCAAGCAAGAATTCTCATGCAAGAAGTTTGGTCTCAGAAAATAGAATGAGATGAAAAACTAAGTCCTAAATTATTCGAAAAATGGTGTTTATGGGTAGCAAGTCTCCATAAAATTCAGAGTTTAAAAATTCCTCGCTGGTATAGAATATAATTTTCTTCTTCAGTTGAAATTCAATTACATATATTTAATGATGGTAGCGAAAAAGGATATGCTTCTTTTTCATATTTCAGGATAATTTCGAAGGAGGGAGACATATCTACAGTCTTCGTTATGGCCAAATCAAGAGTAACTAGTCTAAAACCTATGACTATTCCAAAAATTGAACTCCAATCTGCATTGCTTGGAGCACGTCTATCGAAAACTATTGAATCTGGGCATAATTTCAAAATTAACAAAAAATTTTTTTGGACAGATTCTAAAATTGTTTCAGGCTGGATCAAGTCAAATCCCCGAAATTATAAGATATTTGTCGCAAATCGAATTAGTGAGATTTTGGATTTGACTGAACCTACTGATTGGTACTGGATTCCATCCAAGCTGAATATGGCTGATGACGCGACTAGAGGATTATGGGATTTGGGTAATTTTGAAACTTGGTTACAGGGACCGAAATTTTTAACTACAGATGAAACAAAATGGCATCTACATAACGATCAATATGAACTAGATACTGTTGTCGAGAGAAAAAATATATTGTTATTTTTATTATCCGAAGATGAAAAAGTATTTGAATTTTCAAGATTTTCCAATTACCTACGACTTGTTAGATCAGCTGCATGGGTTTTGAAATTTGTCAAATCATGTAAAATTAAGATTGGTAAAATTGTTGTTCCAAGCTTCTCCAGACAAATAACTGTTGAAGAATTCGAAGAAGCCGAAGTAACACTTTTTAAACAGGCACAAAAAGAAACCTTTCTTGAAGAAGTGGAACAGTTATCAAGAAATAAAAATATCAAGAAATCTAGCCGTATCTATAAGCTAAATCCATTTATTGATGCCCAAAGTATTTTAAAACTGAGTGGCAGATTAGACTATGCTGAACACTTACAAGTGTCTATGAGACAACCAATCATTTTGGACCCCAAACATTCGATGACGGTGTTATTAATCCAACATTATCACAAAATAAACTTTCACCAAGGAAGAGAACATGTTTCAAGCCATATAAGAGAAAAGTTCTGGATAATCAATGGAAGAAATGCAGTCAAAAATTGTCAAAATTCTTGCGTGGTTTGCATAAGAAAAAATGCAAGGTTGGAAGTGCAACAAATGGGTCAGATGCCAGATTTTCGAGTAACACCACAAGTCAGAGCCTTTATAATAACTGGAATGGATTATTTCGGACCTATGCTAGTTTCGATTGGGAGAAGACGTGAAAAGAGATATGGTGTTATATTCACGTGTATGTTCACCAGAGCTATTCATCTCGAATTAGCTTCTTCACTCACAACGGATTCTGCCATTATGTCAATCAGAAGATTTATTTGTCGAAAAGGTTACCCATCTGAAATCTATTCTGATAATGGAACAAATCTTTGCGGAGCAGACAAGGAGATGAAAAAGGCTATCCTAGAAATAAACCCTCAAGCAGTTCAAGATTTTTGCTGCAATAAACATATCAAATGGAAAAGAAACGCTCCCGGAGCAAGTCATGCAGGTGGAGTGTGGGAAAGACTAATACGATCTGTTAAAGATACTCTTCGAACAATATTGAAAGAGCAATGCCCGAAAGAAGAAATACTGCAGACTCTATTGGTAGAGATAGAGCGCACTGTTAATAGTCGCCCTCTAACGATTGTTTCTTCTGATCATCAAGATGACGAGGCCTTAACGCCAAATCATTTTCTCATCGGACCATCCAATTTTGTTGGCTCTCCTGGAAAATTTACTGACTCTGAAATACATCTACGCAAACAATGGCGTATTGCACAAACATTTGCGGACTCATTTTGGAAAAGATGGGTTAAAGAATGGATTTCAACTTTAGTCAAAAGGAGTAAGTGGCAACATAATATATCCAATGTCGCAGAAGGCGATTTAGTTATTTTAGCAGATGAATCATTCCCCAGAAACACATGGCCAATAGGAATAATAACGAAAATTTATCCAGGGCGTGATGGTAAAGTTAGAGTCGTAAACGTGTAGACATCATTGGGGGAATACAGAAGATCAATCACTAAATTAATATTATTAAAAAAAAGTAGCTCAATTTCGGGAGGCCCGGAGAATGTTAGTAATTAGTTTAGATTTTCTTGAAGTTACTTAGATACTAAAAAGTTTTGATAAGATGTCAACATAATTTTATTGAATGTCAGTTTTGTGATCTTGAATAAAGATATAATTGCCTTTTAAGTGTTTCCGCCAAAACAATACCTCACAAAAAATTGGTGTTGTTACTATTGTTGTTAAGTTGATCTCCACCTCCCACACTTCCAGCTATCTCATCCGCTGACTGTGATCCTATTCCACTCTTCTCAAAGCTCTTCACCTCAAGAGCCTCAATATTCAACAGTTTATCACGTGATCCGAAGGCACCTTCAAAATGATAATAAAATAAAATCATATCAGGAAGACTGTATAAAAACATTGCAGACAGTAAATCTTGATTAACCACAATATTCATAGCACCAAGTCGATCAACTATATCAGAGAATTCATCAACATGATCTCTGGCATTACCACCTTCACACATTTTATGAAGCATTAGTTGTTGGAGCAGTAAAATTTTTGTCGCAGGTGGTTTAGGAGCATGAATGGACGCAAGTTCATTCCAAACATCACGAAAAGTATTGTATCCAACATGTTACAATTCCGTAGAATGGATCGTTAACATCAACTCTTATTAAGTTCTACGATTAGCTTCGATCCATTGATTTCATCCTTCAACACTCTCATCATTACTCTCAACAATAACAGTAATCGACTTATCACCATTAATACTCTTCCACATATCATTATCCAATAATAACGCTTCTACGTGAATCTTCCATGCGTCATAGTTGTTTTTATTTAAAAGCTCAAACCTCGTAGCACTCTTCGTTGACATCATATTGAATTTCTTAGAATAAAAATAATACCGATCTACTCACTTTTCTGAAATTTTCATTGTTCCGGAATCTGGGTCCATACTCTATTTTAAAATAATAATATCCAGGTTTATATTACTTTTGATGATTGAAAATGTGATTCAGAACTATATTTCCCAACATATCAGAGTTGACAGACCAAAATTGGATAATTGAAAAACTATAGTTATAAAATGGATGGAAAACGTTTATCTGTATATTATTTTAACAGTTTTTGGCATAATTCCAAAAACTCACAATATCCGTACAGTACAATAAGGAGAATAAAATTTATATTGCGTAAGACATTTTGTAAAAGTTATTTAAGAGAGAAGGAGAAGCTTTTATGTGAGACGTCAATCGAACTCAGTTGCCAGTCCAAAAAATTCAGGACGTCAAGAACACTCCACATTCGCTTTAAAATATGTGAAATAACGCGTCAACCATCGTTTTCGAATGTAATATTTATGTCCCTTCATTAATTTCAAAAATTATCTCTTAATGCGAGACATTTCAGCAACGTTGGATATACTTCTTGATACCTAGAAAAGGCTCAGATTCTTGTACAATTTCCACGAATTCATTTGGACACAAATTGTGGATGCTACTATAATATATTTTTATAGATGTCACTAATTCAATCTCTGACCCAACCCAACTATACCGTTATGTTATATTTTTATTTAATAACGTGAACGTGAACACAATAGTTGATCACTTGAATAGCGAAATCCTCACGCAACAATTGTAACAAAAAAAGTAACATTGAAAGCTATAATATCACTGGGGCATAATTGTTTAGAAAGGTATAAAAAGCACAAGTCGACGGTTAGCTGGACCAATTCCATAACATTAGGAGATTGTGTCAATGCAGCAGTACAAAAAAATTAATAAATGTCCTATGATCTCAAATAAAATTCTACAAAATACTATTTGGCTTAAAAAAACTCTTCCATCCTCAATCAAATCTGGATGAAACTGGGCGATTTCATTCTACCTCCCACCAACCCTGGGGATTTTGGACAAATCAACCATAATTCGCTCGAATAACAAATTAATTACAATAACTATACTTTTTTAACCCACCACTTACTGCAGATATCTCAACTTCAATTCCAAAGTGATCTTTTCATACTTGTAAGCTCTTAATTATCTCAATGCTCTTAATATCGATTCAGTAGTGAGAAAGTTTGGTACATTGATAGAAAACTGAATGGTTCAAATAATTTTAAATGCTTCCACTGGTTCCGGATATAATAACAAAATCCGAAAATGGTCCTCTTTGTTTTCCAAATGTGCCAAAGTGATAATAAAAGATAATAAAAAGGAATTATCTGGAATTTTTTCAGTGATCAATGAAGTGTAATTCAATAGCCGTCGAGACCCATAACCCGGGCAGTAGTTGTTGCTTCTCAGTTAAACGGTCACTGATTTTGGAAAATATTTTTCTAAACTTATAGAGCGTTAGAATGATTATTATTCTGCGATCTTTTTTTATCAATTCGACTTTAGTGAAGGAGAGCAGACTTGAGCAAGATGATTTTTTCAAAGATGAAACGTGGTAGATTCGGTATGCCATGTCATTGTGGGTATTTATACAAAACCTGGGAAAAATTCTTTTTCAGTTTTTTTGATATCTTCCATAATAAAAACAGCACATTCAAGAAACGAAAAGGATCATTTTCGGATTTTGCCGAATATCTCCGGAACTACTGCCCATCAATGTACCAAACTTTTCCTCCATTCGATTGATATTGTTTCTATTGCGGTTTACGAGATCTGAGTATACGTCAATATTAAATACGGTCCACCCTTACACCATGATGTTCCATAGTAACAATTGTAAATATTTCATTCGACAAAAGCTTTGTTTCGATATTATTTGATTTTTTATTCCTCAATGGTTTTAGCGTAAGAAACGCATGACCTTCACATATCAAAAAGTTCGTAGTTTTCAAGATATTTGATGTTTTCATGTATTGCTTTTCATGCATTGCTGTTTCATAAATAAGTTCCAATTACATATTATTCTACCTATTGGTAGTTTGGCTGCTATTGAGGAAAATACATGAAATAGTTATTTATGTAACAAGTGTGTAAAGTACCTTTTTTGACGAATGTGAATATTGTCAATCAAATATGAGTTGAAAAAAGGCCTTTTCACATGAATTACATAAAATAGTTTTTCTACTAGCAAGAATTTCATCAAAATAAGAAAGTTCAATAGTAATTTTCTCCACGCCCCAGTGCGTGAAGTACCTTTCTTTATGCACTGAAGCGTGGAGAAGATTACTATCAAGCTTCTGTATTTTAATTTTAATAATCAGTGATAACATCATAGTTTCCTGGAAATATTCTATACTTGAATATAAATACAATTGCTTACCCTAGGTATAGTCGGAAGATCTCAATTCGAATTTTTAATCTCAGATTCAATTCACAAAGAAATCTCAGTCACCCACCGCCAACTTATACCTATGCACCGTATTATTTTCCAGTACGCAATAATTATTCGCCAATAATTATAAAGTTACTTCACCGAATTTTATAGGTTTCAATCTCTGATTTATGGAAAAAAAACTAAAATTTAACATCTGTTTATTATACTTATACTTTTATAAGACTAGATACCTATACCTACATACATATTGGAACTTTTTCTTCACGCACTAGTGCTTGAAGTGAAGTTTCACGCACTCGAAAGTGTGTCTAAAGAACGTACTTAACATACGGTAGTAAAAAAAATATTTTCTTTTGTTTCATTATCGAAAAGTGATCTTGCAGACTCTATGAAAACATTAAATATCTTGAAAACTGAAAAATTTTGGGTATGTAAAGGTTTTGAGTTTCTCACGTGAAAACCATTGAGAAATTGAAAAACAAACAAAATTGAAAAAAAATTTGCTCCCAATACCAGTGGCGTAAAAGAATTGGGAAATGTTTTTTCACCAAAATATGCCCTTTTGCATAAAAAAACAACCTGCCAAATGTCGAATCAATTTATTCAAACATTCAAGTGTTATGAAATTAAAACAATAAAATGTTCATAACTTTAACACCCGATATCTCAAAAGGTGAATTTGCTGGACCATTCAAACCTTTTATCATTTTGTCCAATTTTACGTGAGGTATCTTCAAGCAAACGTTGTAAGTGTTTCATAGCAAGCCAATCTATAAACGAAAGCTAAAATCATTTATATTGGATAAACCAAGAAACTTCATAAATAACATAGTAAATTAAGAGAATACAATGAATGTTCGTACAGTGGCGGAATTACGATGTCTGAACCTAATCAAGATTATCCTCTTTTCTTGACCACTCAAGTAAATCAAAACGAGCCATCATCAGCATTCCAGATTTGAATCCTGATTACGTATGCCTACATATGAATGTGTAATTGCGTAATATGGTAGTGAAGGCGTATTGGTATCTGTGAGTGTATAACCATGCTTGTGGATAAGTATTCAATTATTAGCATTTAATTTACTGTCTATGTGTGTGCATGTTTGAGTTCTGGTTCATAGATTCATATATTTATGTTTTACTTCTGTATTTGCGTTTATTTATATATATTTATATCTTGTACTTTCGTATGTGCATCTGTTTATGTGTATTTATATTTTGCGCTTTTATATTTGCATTTATTTAGAGGTATTTATATTTTGTGCTATTGTATTATATTTGTTCATCTGTATTTGTATATTGTGCATTTGTATATAAATTTATTTTTGAGAATCTATATTTTGTATTTGCATTTGTTGTGTATATTTTGTACTCCCGTGTTTTACATATATTTACGTGTATTTATATTTTGTGCTTTTTTATTTATAATTATTCATATGTATTTATATTCTATGCATTTGTATTTACATTTATTTATGTGTATCTATGTTTTGTACTTGTATTTAATTTTATTTATATGTTTATATTTTTATGAGCATATTGTTATCACGAAACAAGTACTCATGTACTTATCGTTCATTTCTACTTTATTCGCTCTTTATAATTGTAGCCATTATATACATTATATACATATTTGTTGTGAATAAAGTTATTATTATTATTATTATTATTATATATCGTAATGGGAGCATCCAAGCAGATTCCTACGAGCATTCACTTATTTTTATTTGTTCAGGATTTGAATAACAAATCCTCGCTTGGAGGAAAGATGTGATGACTTTATCGACTGAATCATATTTGATAACAACTGCAGTTAATGATTACTAAGATTTAAACAGTCGTATTAAACCAAAAACATCCAGCTAAGTACATGTGAGTTATTTGTAATTGTAATTAAACTCACATGCTACATTGAGTTAATTTGGTTATTGTTGTTTGACCACGTTATGGTATCACAAAGCACAATATTCTGTTTACAGTCAGAGAAGTACTTTGTTGCGGTGTAATCCTCACGGATGAGGAAATGTATCCAGTTGTGACTACGCAAAAAACAAAAAGAATGTCCGCTAAAAGTTTCATACGTGCCCAACTAACTAATCTAACTTTTTTCAATTACCAGGACAGTTTTCGCAACACCAGTTTTCCACAAAGTCTGAAGAAGTATTTGAAGCGTAGCTTACGGCCATTTTAGTGCAGTGCTAAATTATGATACTTTAAAACATCTGCAAAATAAAAGATATACTTCACAGCCACCTTATCGCTAACTATTTTATAACTTCAAAGTTCCAAAAAGTTATAATTTATTTATGTATTCACTTGGCAATTGTATCAGATTTGTATATACCGTAATGGTGTTTTCTAAGACTTCAAATTTGTACTTAGTTTGATATATAAACTCTCGGATTGTTAGTAAAACTTGGAAAATGGAACAAATAGTAGTTTTTCACAATTTCATATTCTGGGTGGATCTCGTTACTGTTACAGCTAACAGTGAGTGGATAGTAGTGGTGTACATTTGGGATTTGGAAAATTCAATAGATCAGGCTTTAACTTGATGAGGATCCAAACTGAACAAAGGAATTGAACAAATCAATGTGTTTAAGCCTTCTTTATACTTAAACGTATGCGAGACTGCACATGAACCCAAATATTAGTTGTCATAGCTACGCTTGTGTAGTGAAGTTCCAAATCTATAACAACATTAGACATGAATATTTGCTTCAAAGCCGATTAAAATTTATCCAAACTCGTTGAAAATAGTGAATCTGAATATTCAAAATCACACAAATCTGGAAATTATAGATTGAAATGTGGTGATGACAGTGTGACAATAGTTATTTTCCTAACAAGTGCGGAAAGTGATACTTTCCCGCACGCGACTGGATCCAAACTGAACAGAGGAATTGAACAATTCAATGTGTTTAAGACATTTTTATACTCAAACGTATCCGAGACTGCACTTAAACCCAAAATTTTAATTGTCACAGCTACGCTTGTGTTGTGAAGTTCCAGTTTTGGAATCTATAACAACATTAGACATGAATATTTGCTTCAGAACCGATTAAAATTTATCCAAACTCATTGAAAATAGTGAATCTGAATATCCAAAATCACACAAATCGGGAGATTATAGATTGAAATGTGGTGATGACAGTGTGATAATAGTTATTTTCCTAACAAGTGCGGAAAGTGATACTTTCCCGCACGCGACTGCAGTTGACGCGGTCGAGGGCAGGAAAGACACTTTACGCATGAGTTAGGAACATTATTTTTTCAACGACCGTATATACAAAGAAGTAAACCAACCCATTTTACAAAAGTTATTTCATTTCGACATACATAAATACAAAACTTCAACCAAAAACTATTGATTATTTTGAATATTAATATAACAAACACAATTTTTGTTGCATTCTGTGAATTACTTAAAATTGCCGGTCCAGTGGAGTTATTTGGTGTTAACTGGAAAGTAGATGACGTCGATGAGGATGGCATCGGTTGCAGGTCACATAAAGATGGCTATGAAGGTGACGGCAACGGTTTTAAATCATTTGTAGATGAAAGAGTTTTATTTAATATACTTTTTTCATATCAAACCTAGATGGTTTGATAGTTGTTTTATGACACTACTTTAAATAATGTACAGGGTTCTATCAAAATATCTTCATTGTTTTATATTCTCAAAAAATTTAAAATGCAACAAAAAGCTAAAAAATTTGATGGACTATTTCGTAAATATTTATTCACCTGTTGTAACAATGGTTATAACTTCCGAAGTAAAAAACTATCTAATAATGTCAAAATTTGCATAATTTTACTTTCCCGCACTAGTGCGGGAAAGTGGGTTGAAACGCACGGTCGTAGAAAAAAATAATATCTTATCATATATGGTATTTCAAAACTGGAATTCCAGAACACAAACGTAGCTATGAAAACCTTATTACTCTATTACCACATCGAAACACTTTCGACATCCTTCGAATTAAATCTTCTGGAAGCTCTAGCAATAAACTGAAATAAATATTCGGGTAATCTTCTTAACGACCAAATAGATATCAAGCATTTTCCTATCCACCCAGAACATAGTTTAGGTGTGATTGTTGTGAATGAGTTTTTAGGTAAACTTTTTTAATACTTTTGTTGATATCCGTAGAACTCCGTATTCAGTCACTTTTTTCACTACCCTTCCATGAATTTTTCTATACTTTTGTCAATATACTTAAAACTTGGTATTAAAACACTGTTTAAATTGAAAACTCTCCATTATACCTTCACTCGTTTGAAGTTACTGTGTTAGCGAAACGCGCCACAAGTTTGAATTCAATTTTAGCTTAAATATGATAAAGTTTTAAACAAATAGAATTGTTTCATTCCATTATTTGGGTTTTACTCGAAATAAGTTTCAATTTGTTGGAAATTAAAAAACATTCTCAATCCCATGTTTGATCTGAGAATCCATCTTCTGCCCTATGAGAGATATTGAGAATGTTAATGATTAGGTAGCTCACAGTAACGTGACGTTGGTATATAAAGATATTAACCTTTCGGTGACATTTGATACCTAATTCCATAAATTTGTTATAGTTCACCAACGCAGTTGAGGAAGAACCTGAGGAAGAACTGAATCATTGAACAATTCTACTTTATCAGGATACAAAAGTAATTGATGAATTAACATTCACAATTTTGAAAAATATCGAAAACTATATCAATTATTGTTCAAATTGTATCATTCTATTGACTAATAATACCGTAGGATTTTGAGAAAAATTTTAAAACTATGAAAGAGATATAATGAATACCGTAAATCGAAGGATCGTTGAAAAAAATTCAAAATACCTAGATATAATTTTAAACAAATCTTAGGCCTAGATACAGGTCAATAGAGAGTGGAGATGGAAAACACATTTTATGGCTTATCTTTTGCGGTGATTAGTTCATTCAAACATTAATATTTTTTGGTTGTGCACAGACACTTCAACATGCATATAATAAATTGGTATGTGAGGACTGAAACGCCCAAAAATGGACTCCCCCAAAAAAGAGCTAGTGAAAAGTTAAGCCTGGCAAGATACACTGGTTCCTCCACATAAGCGGTACAAACAAGAGCACAAAAAGCTTGAGGGTTGAGGTGCCGAGGACTCGGAGCATTGGACTGGTAATGCTGGTAATACCAAAATCAGATACTTCACGGTTCTCTTGAAAATAGAATAGACCTGCCTGAGGAATCTCCTGAAGGGGTGATGTGATGGTTTTTATTATAACGAAATTCTCTGGATTAATATTGCATTAATTCCACCAGCAATTATTGCAGATGCACTAAAAATCTCCTATGAGAATATTCATTTACCCTCGAGAAAACATGAGAATTTGGTGAATTTTGGACGAGATTTTATGTGGTTTCTACTTTGGAAAGCAAATGGATGAATAAATTTCTGTTTTCTACAAATATTTTCAGCAAATTTGCGATTGTATTGTCATTTTGCATGTGTGCTTTCTATCCACCTCAAGATATTTTTTGTTATTTTAATTTGGGGGTGTATATTTGGATATTTTCCCATGTTTGCTGAAAAAATATTGTTTAATTTTTAACGTGATATTGTTTTTGTGTTGCTAATAAACAACTGTCAAGTAAAAATATATATGTCAAACATATCAAATTATTTCTCATTTTCATAATCACCTTCCAAGTTAAGTAAGAGCTATTGAAGCTTTATGTGTT
>CAJUYH010004229.1:14646-42816 GCA_910591685.1 Galerucella tenella | reverse complement strand
TATTTGATTTTAATACATTAAAATGAATGCTCAAAATGTTCTCCACCTAGTTGTTGGCAATAGCACAGTCTCCTATAGAACTCCTCCTTAATTTTGTTTAAATTTTTAGGTGAAATATTCCGTATTTTTGTAGTTATCATGTCTTTGAGGTCTACAATGCTAGTTGGTTGTGTTGCATATACTTTGTTCTTGAGATAACCCCACAGAAAAAAATCTAACGGCGTAAGGTCTGGCGATCTAGCTGGCCACTCAATAGTACCTTTTCGTCTAATCTATCTATTGGGGAAGATTTCATCTAAATAAGTTCTTACTAGGGATGAAGTTTTTCTTTATGAAGAAATCTTAGAACAGTTGTATGACTAACATTATTTTCACGGACAATTTGACGTGTACTTGAAGTTGGATTCTCTTCGACACTTAACAAAATATCCACCTTCACATCATCTTCAACGAAGTGTGGTTTTCTTTTCAATGATTTGACATGTCCAAGTTCTCTGAATGGTGCATGCATTTTAGACACAGTACTTTGTGAAATATTAAGCAATTCGGGATACCTGTGATTAAATAAGTTTGCCACTTCAACTTGACTTCTGCGGTTATCCCCGTACCCGATCATCATTAAAATCTCAATTCGGTGAGTCTCAGTCAAATATTTCAATGTTATGTCGACAAGGAGAGAGTGTTTGACAAAGATTTCACTTTTTCAGTATAAACTGTCAACACATCAACAACTGACAGAAGAGAAAACAATCCACATTATTTACCGATTTACCTCCATCCACATACTTTCCAACTGCACAGCACTCCAGAATCCTAGAGCACAGCACCTGGGAGATTACTGGATAGAAGAGGAACATTTGCCTAAGTTGAAGCCTGCAGACATCCTAAAATTCCTCCGGGAAATAGGACTAAAGGAACTACTAGTTTCTGAGACTCTCCTCAGAAACTGAGTAGAAGTAAGGGGGCACAATAGACCTTTTAGGTCTCAGTGAATGTCACCCCAAAAATCACACATACATACATACATACCGATTTAAAACAATCCACATTATTTACCGATTTTGTCTAATTGGCGTTTTTTGGCAATTTTTAGGTATTTATGATAAAATTCATGGGCGTAGCAGGTTTTGTTTAATATACAAATATGTCTAATAATTAGTTAGTTTAGATTTTTGATAAATTCATATTTAGCTCATTTAAAAAAGTATCAATATTTCAAGTATAATAAATTATACATTTTAAAATTTCACCCTGTATAATTTATAATTGACCATACATTATTTAGTTTGTTGGAATCGGTCCATCAAGAGGATTTCAAAAATATGCAAATATACAGGGTGTTTCATTAAAAAAAACCAACACCGACTATGGCAAACTTGCGTGAATTACCCTGTACATTTACATTTATGTTTACATAACGCACAACTCAATTCAAAAGTTGACGTGTCTCGGCATTTTTTATAGTTTTCTAAAATAATGACATTAAGAATTTTATTCCATAAGTGGTTTCCACATTGTATATGAATATGTAGGTTTTTACGATGTTTTTAACAGTATTGAGAGTATCTTCGACCACTATATGAACGATCTCTATAAAATCTGCTTACGTCCAAGCATCAACAATATATTGAATTTCTTCTTCCGGTAGTTTCACTGAAAGTTTGTTCCGGTTTTTTTAAAAGATACGAAGCAAGTAGAATCGATATAATATGATGACACACTTCGATTCGTTATTTATAGAATAAATTGATATAATCAAAAAAAATCGCTATCTATAGGGTGGGAGAACAAAGCAATTTCCATCAAGATCATATACTTATACAAATTACCAGCATTATACAGGGTGATAAACTATATAAACAAAATAGTAAGGTTAAGTCTATTATGTCTCATACAAATATTGAATTATTCCTGCATACAGAATTTTAGTAGTTTGAAGTGGAGATGTTCAAGAGAGAGAGTTCCAGCATTTTGTAATCTTTGCTTCCAAAATTAGCAGATGTGTGAACAGGAAGATGAAACTGTCTTATGCGATTCTCCGGAGTTATCGTCAATAAGAGAGTGTGTGTTTGGTGAGTCTTGGCCTACAACTGCCGATATAAAGGAGATGTTTCCTAGTGACCTGTCCACCTTCCTGGGAAGGACAGGAAGGACAGGAAGGACAATGACCTAGGAGGACAACTCCTCGGGAGGATGTACAATGGGTAACATGTGACATAAGTGCTGTGAGCCTACACTCACCCTCCCTACTCTACAGATACAGATACAGTCTGGACTCATGAGAAACATGAGGGCCATCCGTGGATTGAATTCCAAAAATTAAATTCTATGATGATGTGTGTGTGTGTGGAAGCAGGGATGGCCTCAGCTGAAGGCTATTGGCCACAGAACTTTTTTTTGCTCTCTATTGAATGTGTCTAGGTTAAAGATCTATTTTTGCTTGCTCAATGAGGTTTATTATAGAATCTAAAGTAGCTTTTCCTGTGCATGCCAGGAGAGAACTAATATTCAGTGGAAGAGGAAAGTTATGATCCATTAAAGAGATATATAAATTAGATATAGCTGCTTCATTTTTCTGACCCACTAGAAATATATGATTAGTATCACCGATCGATACGTTGTCGCAGTTGCAAAATGGAGATTGTAGAATGCCCAATTTATGAAGGTGCACCGGAAAGCAACCATGGTTTAGTTTTAGTCGCGTTATAGTTTCAAAAATTAGTTCCTGATTATAAATATTTATAGGAGATCCTTCTATAGCTTGTAAAACGGATTTTGAAACTGTCATTATAGCAACTGTTTGAACTGGATTTAGTGTACACCACAATAAGCATTGTCTTAGTGCCAAAGCCTCGGCAGAGTAAACTGAAAAAATGTCTGCTAGCTATTCTAAATTTTTCGACATGATTTATGTTTGAAACAAAAAATGCCAAATGTGCCATAGTCACATTTGGATCCATCTGTATATATTTTAGTTACATTGTCTCCAAACTTATTCAATATGGTTTTAAGAACGATGTTATTTATATTAGGAATTTCGGTGTATAAGGGATATATGACGGTTGACTGAAGTTAACTGAAGAAAATCAGTTTTAAAGAAAATAGCACAGAAGCCTTTTTATTTTTGTTATTTTCGTTTAAAAAGAAGAAGCTTCTGATACTATCGAAAAGAAGAAGTTTACACCTACACAATCAACGACGCGACGCCGACGTATGGTTGTAACCTACATAATGTTTGAATTATCTATTGATACGCAGTTTATAAAATCAATATTGATATACAAATTTGCTAATAATTTGCAATTTTTTTTTTAACGAGTGTATTCAATGCAAACATACTACTTATATAGTAGTTTTATTAACGCAAAATTTGTAATTAGGAGAGTTAGGACAATTTTAACT
This sequence comes from Galerucella tenella, assembly GCA_910591685.1. Lineage (NCBI taxonomy): Eukaryota > Metazoa > Arthropoda > Insecta > Coleoptera > Chrysomelidae > Galerucella > Galerucella tenella. Next base: position 39,414 of record CAJUYH010004229.1, on the reverse strand, counting down.
TTAACTTGATACATAGATATATAAATTTTATTGCATTAAAAAGAATTTACAATTCTTATTACAAGAAGTTCGGTCTTCACATACCAAAGTGCGAAAACGAAACAACAACAATAATAAAGTGGGAAAAAACAAATTAAAACATACTTAATTTAACAAGAAAAAAAAGTTCAAACACAGTAAATATCTCATTCTTCTATTACAAAGACTTTAACTATTATACCGGGTGTTTGATTGAGAGGTTAGTATCAGAAGAACTATACTGAACAACTGCAGCCAAGAAAAACATGGTTTATGATGCCTATACCGGCTTTTGGGTAAAAAGAAAGTTGAGAATAATTTCTTTTTGTTAAGGAAGTTCAAAAAAATCTAGCACTATGAGGTTCGGAAGTCAGAGGAAGGTATTGAGCATAAAATAAATTGATCTTTTGGAGCGACAAAGAATATCCAAACGTCTCATTGAGTGTAGGTATATTTTAACAAGGTGGTTGATTTAAGCGAACAATTTTTTGTAAATTAGTCAGATTTGTAGGATGAAGTGATGCATTTATGAATAATTAGCTTGGTATTTAAGCTGAGCACAGGAATAGAATTGATGTGAGCGATTTTTAAATATTTGTACTAGATAAGATTGTTGCTGGACTTGATTGTTCTGAATCTCAGTTGAAATGTATGTGTTGTTTGAGGTTTTTGGTGATTGGGTGCAAAAATGTCGTTACTATTTCAGCACTTTTTGCGTCTAGTTTGAGTGAGTCATCATCTCTTGCAACTGATCCTGTTTTTGATCCTTTAGAATTTGGTAAAAGGTGAATTGGTAGAGTAGACCGCTATTGAGGAGGCATTGAATCGCTTCCTACTCTTCTATGTTTACTCTTAATCATTGGAAAGATAAGGAGCTCTCATTCCTGATCTGTTACAGGGAGATCAGTTGGACCCGATAAATCGACCATATCCTCTTTAGAATCTGGGGTTTTATCATTTGCTACGTTCATAAAAGTTCCACCAGTAACGGTACGGTAACAGTACGATTATATACGCACACCTTAAATTACGATTTTTCATGATATTTCCATTTATTTTTTCTTTAAGCACATTCACCGTGTAAAATTTGGATATAAAATCATATATGTACATAAATGGAGTCAATAAAAAAGTATTGGCATAAATTTGAATGAGGCCTATGATTTTAATAAGCTTAAGTGGTTATACATGAATTATATATTGAAATAATGTTGATAAACCAATATCTTGTAGCATAGTGAACTGCGTAGATTTTACATATTCATCATCAAGGAATTATTTTGTATTTTACCCAATAACTGTTTTATATTTAAAATTTTTTACTGAATTGAAGGATGAAGGAAAAATTAACAAAATATTTTTTGTTGGAATAGGTAGATTTATTAAAATTAATTTAAAATTAATCTAAATACAATTCTGAACATCTTCGATTATAGATAATAGAGTTGAAACACACACAATGTCTATGGATGTTTTAAAGGTTGGGTTATTTATTAAATATTTCGTTAAAAATTGAAACATAAATCATGTAATAATTTTTTTTTCCTTTTTTTTCATTTCAAAACATTTATTTACCCCGCATCAACTTCTATGATTTATTAGCGGGGGGACAATACAATTTTACAGTTACAGTTACAATTTTATAGCAATAGTTACAATTTTACAATAACATAATATAAGAATAAGAGGTATAAATAATGATTATAACAGTTTTTTTCTAAATTTTTGATTTAATTCTAATGTCTTTTGAATAGCTAAGGACTTCATTTTCATTTGATGAAAGTATACTTTTTAGGTTGGATCTTAGTTTGTTGCTGTGACATACATTGGACATTCCAGTAGGACGTGTTTCACTGTGATCACTGTGTGACAATTTTGACAGGAGGGTGCGGGTTCCTTTTTCATGAGGTGTTGGTGTGTTAAGTGTGTGTGCCCGATACGCAGTCTATTCAGTATAACTTGGCCTCTTGTTTTGTAGGAAGTAGGGAGAGCTGTTGTAACTTGTGGCTTGATTTCTTTTAATTTGTTATATATCTGTTTATGCCAAAAAGACTGCCATTGTTGATCTATAAACGTTTTGATTGTGGATTTGTGATCTATACGTGGATATTTTTCAATTTTTATCATTATTATTGTGTGGGTACCTAATGGTAAGAGCAGGAACACAGCAAGCTCTTGGCCAAAAAACCTTTGGAATCTAATCAAATATAGATATGGAAAGCGAGATGATTACTAATCCAAGGGGCAAGTTGAGGGTATTTAATACATTAATATTTGTGTGCAAAAATTTAAAAATACAGTTTTTTTCATAATAAATACATTTACAAATATTAAAAACATTATATGCTTGGCACTGCTACATATTCTTAAATTATTTTCTCACAATATACACTGTGGGCCGAAATAAAGGAGTGCACTTCAGTGAAAATGAAATTTTCCGAAATTACCGGATTCGCGAAATACCATTGTTTTATTAAATAACATTTTAACAAATAACACATTTATGAAAACAGTTTAGTAACTTTAAAACTTAGAGTAAAATATTATGAATGTGGCCACCATTATTGTTTACCACTTCTTGAAGTCGTCTGCGCCATAAATTGATAGCTCCATTTATTGCACCCTGTTCAAAAGTGTTCCAAACAAACTGCATTCTTTCTTTGAGATGCTCGATTGTTTCAAATTGTTGTCCCTCATACAAATTTTGTTCGGAAATTCCCCAAATTGAATAATCAACCGAATTTAATTCTGGGCTGTAGAGGACAGTGTAGAATATATATATTTTTTAAAAATGCCATTGAATTTTTGCAACTATTTTTCTATGGTTTAATTGATATTTGTATCCATCACCCATGGAAGAGTTTTTCTATAATTCACAAAACCAAAATACAACAGACTTTATTTGAAAATTTAAACGAAAATTCTGTACAGATATTCTCATTCATTAATATTTTAAAAAACGCTAGAAATGGAATGAAGCTCATTATTTTTTTTAACCAATAGATAACATTTCATGTTCCAAGTATTACAAACAAAGTAATTATGGAAATATGACAATGATATTTTTGTTAATACTAAACCCAACGACATAATTATTCAAATTGTCATATAATACCACGAGAGTGAAAATTTTACCTTACAAAATTTTTAGAGTGGTATTCGACATGACTATTTCACGAGAGAAAAACTAAAAAATCATATGTTTAAACGTTTTATTTATTGCAAACTTTAATTATACGAAGCCAAAAAAATAATAACATTATGAAAAAAAATTACTTATTTATGTAAAAAGTACAATTATTATTATAATTGTACGTTGTAGCATTATTTTGGGGATTGTTTTGCATCATAACCTGTGATGAATTTAAGTTAGAAACTGAGGATTCCTTTTCTTTCTTTTTATTTTCTCGAAGGTTCTCTATAAGTTGGAAATGGTGTTCTTCATTTAATTGTAAATATGGTTTCAAAGAATGGGCAGAAGAATGTCCTGTAAGCTTAATTACTTCTTGTTCACCAACTCCTTCTTTTGCTAATGCAGATATTGCAGAAGCTCTATGTGAATGATTGGTTATTTTTATTTTTTTTGTGTCTATACCAATTGATTCTGCCGATATATTCGTCCACTTTGAAATTGTATTAATTCCCAATGGTGAATTTTTGTACCATATTCCTTTCTCCCAATTTGGATGTACTGTTAAAAATAATCTTGTTGTTAGATAAGGATTGGATTCTCTTTTTTCAATAATTTTTAAAAATAAACGAACGGGACACAAATTGTTGTTAGCATTATTTCTTACCAGCCACTTACTGCCAGATAAAGCTTTTGATCCTCCTTGTGTCGTTTTGGAAAAGATTGGATTATATTCTACCCTGCCAGTAAAATTACCTTTATTATCATATTCTTTCTTAAAGTAATTAATATCACAATTAGCAGCTTCATTTCCACGCCATGCTAATTCGAAAGACTATAAATGAAAAAACTTTTTTTGTAACCCATCAGGATTATCTTCAGAATAGCTTTCTACCATCTCCATTAATTCTTCTTTGGTAAACGCGTTAGAACTTTTTTCTCTGGTTTCAGGTTCAGCCTGAAGCTTTTTACGTTATGTATCCCTGGCCAATCTAGCAAATTTATAGGTAATAAATGGATCAATTTTGATCTTAAATTCTAGAAAATATTTTTCCTGAACCATTTGAGCAGTCGTATTTCAAAGTGTTTTCACACTAGCTTCAGTATAATCAGTTCCATCACTTTTTTTTATGTTGAAACCATAATCTTCAAGAATTTTTGCTATAACTTGTTCATAAGTATATCCTTTTCTAACGTGCGTCCAGAAACATTCTAAACTGTTCCCACTCAGACTTTTTTGTCTTCATTGTATTTCGCGGTATACTTTGCTTAATTGTACTCTCTATTCCATTTATTGAATTATTATTATTCATGTTAATAATACTTATTTAAATTTTTGAAACAGTTTTAATTATTTTTAGACAGTTAAATAAATAAACAACTTAGTTTCCTTAGAAACCACTAACAAAGATTTCATATTGAATTTTATCACAGAGTGATAGAATTTTATACACATAGGTTTGATATATTAAACGTCAAAAAATTGCCGCGACAAGACAAAAAATTGCCAGTTCAAAACCTTCAAATTTTGTCAGTTATCAATTTACTCTAGTGAAATAGTCAGGATAAATTATTGTTTAGATCGTTTTCAAAACAGCCTAAGTGGAAATAAAAACAACTTTTCATCTTACAGTCTAAAAAATGAGAATAACTATAGCTCAATCAGGAAAAATATTATCAGGTTTCCACACAATAAGTTGAATATATCCAAATTATACCCTCTGTTGTCTACTACTAACTGCTGCTTGTATAAAAATATATCAGCGATAAATAAAACAAATATGGATTAAGCATTGTTGTAAAAACTGAATTATAAACTGTTGTTGAAAAAAAAGGCTACGTTTACTTTTATCGTGATTTAACTCGAGTGATTCAGTTTATTCCTATTATTGTCATGCCTAACCAAATCCCTTTAAGGAAAATCAGCAGGATTTCATCTCAAACGATACAGAAATTGAAGGTTAGTATATTTGAAAATATTGTAGTTATTTGGGATTATGTAGAATAACGTTCATTGTTTTAAACAATCAACACATATGGCAGATCAGATTTGCATGAAATATAGATATATTTGAAGAAGTGAATAATCCTTTTAATTACTTATACATAGTGGAAGAAAGTAGGCCCTAAGAATTTGAAAAAAAAGCAACAAATAAGACGAAATGTTCACCTCTTCATTTGGTCACTTACTCTATCATTTCCCAAATTTTTGATACTAATTCCTGGATCACCTTGTACAATTTTGCCAATTTTCGAAATCGTGATAGGATAAAAAGATTAATCTTTTGTGCACATCCTGTACTTTTTTAACAATGCAATAATAATGTGTTCCATTTAAAAAATTGGGAGGGGTGACCATAGGGGAGAGGAGGTTAAAATGATAACGTCTACATATCAGCAAAAAGGCGTCCTCCTTCATATGGTTTTTGACAGTTTTGAATTTTTTCATAATAGTGACGTGGGATGGATAGTTTTCATCGAAATATTCTGTATAATAAAAACCCACAGCTTGTCAAACGTAGAAAAAGACGTGAGCTCTTAAATAAGACCACAACCCTCTAGTGTGCAATATACAGCGACTGATTTCATCAGTTGTTAGATCTACTTCTACAGGTAAAGATCGCAAAGTAAAAAAATTAAGTTGATGAGGAACGGGGAAGCCGAAACGTCAGATGAAAAATAGTAAAAGATAATGACAATGAAAAAGTGTTTTTAAACGGCCCTACGGAAAAATCACTTGTTTTCAATTATCTAAAAAAAAGAAATATTTGAAAGTGTGTCTCCATCTCTCACCTAACGATTTGCCAAATTTTTGTGACATACTGTACAGGCCTACTAAATCAACTCCACCGAACATAGACAAACAAGTAGCGACAGTTTAATTTCACTTTAACGCAAAATATCTGACCGTTACGTTACGTTACGTTATGTTACGTTGCTTCGTTATGTGCCTTACTTGCGTGCGTGTGCTCTCTCCTAAGTCTCTCTCTCGTTTACGAAGCAGCAATTCATATGCTTCGGCCGGGAATCGAACCCGGGCCGCCCGCGTTGAAGGCGAGCATTCTACCACCGAACCACCGATGCTATATTAAAATTCTATGCAAAGCTGGTATTCTCAGTGCTGGTGACATATTTGAATTTATTCGGATACATTTTTTACTATTATTTCCATAATTTTTTTTGCGCGGTTGATCTTTTTTGTTTATTTAAAGCATCGGTTGTCAGGACGGTAGGTTGTGTTTACTGATTTCTAAGTTTAACACGTCGGCAAGTGATTTACTTACCGTTCAGAGTCGAAAAGTATAAAAGTAATAAATAAATAGCATGAAAACAATTTCACCAAAATGCAATAGTATATTAAGTATCAAGAACGGTAAGGGTTGTTTACCGGTCGACAGCAATGTTTGGAGGCTGAGCGTAGCGAAGCTTCCAATTTTGCTGGAGACAGGTATTAACCTTAACGTTCGAGATGCTTATACCATTTTTTGCGCGATCGTATTGAAATAAATTTCGAATAAAATAATTTAAATTTCTTCGAAATGAACGAAATGTCAAAAGTGACATTTATATTTGTCGATCAGTTTAAAATATATTTCGCCTATTGGTGAAATTGTTTTCATGCTATTTATTACTTTTTATATTGTTCTGTGCGGTTCTGTTCATTAAAAAAATATAAATCTTCTTATTTTTGGAACTTTAGTTCTTTACGCCAGGTTATGTTTGAGCGACCAGGGGTCGAGACGCAAAAGATCTGACCGTTACGCGTTACGTTACGCTGCGTTCTGTTACATTGCTCCGTTATGTGCCTTGCTTTTGCGTGCTTGTGCCTCCTTAGTCTCTCTCTCTCTCGTTTACGAAGCAGCGATTCATAATAATAAATATGCTCATGCCCGGACTCGAACCCGGGCCGCCCGCGTGCAATGCGAGCATTCTAACCACTGAACCACCGATGCTATATTGAAATTCTATGCAAAGCTGGTATTCGCAGTGCTAGTGATCTACTTGAATTTGTTCGGATAAATTTTTACTATTATTTTTTTTGCGCGATTAAGGGGTCTAGCTACTTTTCGAAATACAGGGTGTTGAAATTTTGAAAACTTGAATGTTTTAATTCGATAACTTTAAAATGGATGGATAAATTGATTTGGCATTTGGCAGGTAGTTTTTAAATGTAAAAGGGCATATTTTGAAAGAAATTGTAGTTTGTGCAACTAGTGTGGATATGATGGCCATATCGCACGAGGACGAATCGTTCAAGTGCGATATGGACAATCCACACGAGTCGAGCAGCATATTTTTTCTACGACCCACTTAGGAAAAAATCTAGAAAATAAAAATTTCTATAAACTGTAATATAACTTCAAATTAAAAACTTAACAATTAAATTTTATGTTTCCACTAATTTTGTGGTAAACGAATGTCCAATTTGTATAATGCTACGGTTTCCTTTTTTAAATATACGATGCTGTTATAAGTAGATGTTGCCAGTCGGACTCCCTCATGGAGGGTACCGTACCATTATCTATAATGATGAATATTCTGCTAAATATTTCAAACGTCTACCTGTTGTCGTTATTAATATCAAGCAGAATGATTATTTAAAAATAAAATTAACAATAAAAAAAATTCCTCGCGGGGAATCGAACCCGGGTCTACCGCGTGAGAGTCTGGTGTGCTTACTACTCAACCACCAAAGAATATGCAAATTGTTCATCTATAACGTCAGATGTATTACATAACTTTTGCTTAGAAGGAACTAAAGTTCCTACCGTGTGTCCCGCGACACGTTCTACCTTTTTTTTGTTCCTTTTGTGTAATGAATGGAGTAATATATTATTTAGGACCACTTAAATATATGTAGGGCTAAGTAATTTACTTATCGACGTCTGAACGGTAAGTAAATCACTTACCGACGTATTAGACTTAGAAACCAGTAAACACAACCTACCGTCCTGACAACCGATGCTGTAAATAAACAAAAAAGATGGATCGCGCAAAATATATATTTTAAACTGATCAAGAAGTATAAATGTCACTTTTGATATTTCGTTCATTTCGAAGAAATTTTAATTATTTTATTCGGAATTTATTTCAATACGATCGCGCAAAAATAGTGTAAGCATCTCGAACGTTAGGGGTAATTACAACGTTTGCATGTAGATTTCTCTCGTAAAATTGGACAAAATGATATGAGGATTGAGGGGTCCAGCACATTTACTTTTCGAAATACAGGGTGTTGAAATTTTGAAAACTTGAATGTTTTAATTCGATAACTTTAAAATGGATGTATAGATTGATTTGACATTTGGCAGGTTGTTTTTAAATGTAAAAGGGCATATTTTGATAGAAATACTAGTTTGTGCAACTAGTGTGGATATGATGGCCATATCGCACGAGGACGAAGTTTGAGCACGACGCCGTAGGCGGAGTGCTCAATCGTTCAAGTGCGATATGGACAATCCACACGAGTCGAACAGCATATTTTTTCTACGACCCACTTAAGAAAAAATCTAGAAAATAAAAATTTCTATAAACTGTAATATAACTTTAAATTGAAAATTTAACAATCCAATTTTTTGTTTTCACTAATCTTTTTGTGGTAAACGTACAGTTCTTGAATGTCCAATTTGTATAATGCTACAGTTTCCCTTTTTAAATATACGATGCTGTTATAAGTAGATGTTGCCAGTCGGACTCCCTCATGAAGGGTACCGTACCATTATCTATAATAATGAATATTCTGCTAAATATTTCAAACGTCTACCTGTTCTCCTTATTAATATCAAGCAGAATAATTATTTAAAAATAAAATTAACAATAAAACTTCTTCACGGGGAATCGAACCCGGGTCTACCCTGGTTTGTTTACTACTCGACCACCGAGGAATATGCAAATTGTTTATTTATAACGTCAGATGTATTACATAATTTTTGCTTAAAAGGAACTAAAGTTTCTACCGTGTGTCCCGCGACACGTTCTACCTTTTTTTTGTTCTCGAGGGGTAGTATATGAACGCCTTCGAGTGAGAAAGCCCCGGTAGGTCTGCCTAGTACGTGTAGGTTTTCCTCTTCGCCCAGGAAGCTATGGCTGATCTAGCAGTGCTTTCGGTAATACCAAAAAATGGTTCAGGTCCGATAAATAAAGTCTCTGTTCCCTTTTTGCCAGAGTGTCGGCCTCCTCATTGCCCTCCACTCCTCGATGCTCAGTTACCCAGGTCGAAATGACTCTGTTTTCTTTGCCTAGTATTTCAAAGGATTGTAGACAGTTATATATCATCTTAGATCTTGGTGATAGTCCTAGCTTTTCATTATCTACTGTGGCCCAAATGTAATGATCTTCTGAAACTATTGTATTTTGAAAATCATATAGAAATATAATTACATTTTCAAGTGGAAGAATATTAAAAATATTTTTCACCATACACTGACCAGCACAAATTAATTTATTTTAGATTTGATCATTTCTTCGCCTCTTCAAATCAAATTTTCCGTAAAAATATTCACTTTTTAACCAAATCATGCTCGAATATTTGGTACAATCTCGTTAAATCAGGATCATATTATATTCCAATGAATCTGAACCATATAAAAAGATTCCCATCCACTCAAACCGTTTCAGTAAGAAGCGCACAGGTTCCCTTTCAACAGCTTCGGCTATTAAACGGCATCAGAACTCGCGTTTACGCGGGCGCTGAGCGAATTTCCCAAAAAAAAATCAGCCTTTCAATTTTATTCGCACTCTAATCGTAGTTAAAATAATACCGTCGTGAACGATTCCCAGTCAAAAAAGAATCAGAACTCAACGATATTTCTAGTATGTTGATATCTTTTTGTGTTTAAATACGATGGAAGGTCGGTATACAATCGGTGATCGCGGTATCGAAAACACCGGTTTTCAGTTGCAAGAAAACGGTGATTTCGTTAAGAACGGACATCCAGTGATCAATCAAACGCCGCAAGTACCTAATAGGAAAAAGTCTTTGGTGCAGTTGACTAGAGAGGTGTTACCGAGGCTGGAAAATTATAGAAACTCCAGGAAAGCAGTGAAAAGACCGAGTTTGAGTGAGCTACATGAAGGAGAAGAGGCAAAAGTAAGTTATTATTTAGATTTATTTATATTAATTTTAGTGTTTAATCAATTATGGTCTACTAGAAATGGGATTCAGAAACGGTTTTTATAAGGATAGATTTTTTGCTCATTTCGGAAATGTTGTTGATAAAACGCATTTTTATAGTGTATTATTTCTTTTGCGATATGATTGCACAGCTCCACAAAAAGAAACTTTTTTTCTGTTGCCCTGGATATCATCGCGAATTTTAACGTGTCTAGTCAACAAGTGCCTTTTTGGCCAACTTTTTTCAGCAGTCTCCGAAAATTATGATCGGGGTGTCATGCGATTCGGGATGGCATATAGATGATTTTTGAAAAAAATGAAGTTCCGCAAACAAAAATTGCAAAAGTTATTAACAATTAACTGAAAAAAAGGAGGAAATTTCCTGAAAAAACCCTGACTCCCGGAACTGTAGGACCAATATTTATAATTTTCCCAGAGGGATGAAAATACGGCCGAAAACGGGTGTGCTGGCTTCCGTAAGCCACGCCTACTTTGGACACTTTATTAATAAAAATTATTTTAACTTATTAAATATGAAATTTAAGAAATGAAAAAATTCAGGGGCTTACTGGATAGATAAATGAACAATAATCAGCCTGAAAAAAAATTTTATTACAATTTTTCAATTAGTTATTCAATTGTTAACTAATAATTTTTTTCTGCTTGAACATGAACATGAACATTGCAAGTGTGATAATTGTTAAACTATAGATTTGAGATTTTTTTCCTCTCTTGGAGCAATTCTTGAAAGGCTTCACAATAGATCCCTGTTGGAAAAATTAAAAAATGGTTATTTTTCAAGTGCCCAAATTACGAATATATTCATGAAAGTTCTCAATGTGCTATCAGGGTCGATGGGATTGTCACATGTTAGCAGATTACTGCTGGTCTTTGAAAAGAGATTGTCCCCTGAAAAAGTATAAAAGACAAGCTCATAAAAGAAGTCTCATGAAAATAATAAATATATTTACGACATTTTCCTCTTTTTTTTTTCGATGTATCCTAATTTCTTAAAACATAACTGTCATCATTTAAAAAAATCAGAGCAAATCTTACAAAATCATCGATAGTTTTATGAATTGTGGGCATAAATAGACCCAAAATCATTTTCATATCTAGGGCAACAAAACCACTGTAGACCAGTGTTATTTTTGTTTTTTTAAAATATGTCTAGATGTGTATTGATTAACAGAAGTTCCAAATAATTCAAAATAAAACCTGGGTTGAAACTAATGATACTATCCTAATAACTCTGGTAATTGATTATTGGAAATTTTTATTTCTAACACTGATAATTAAATTTGACTACATTCGGCTGAAATACATTTAGCCGCATTTAGTTTCTTTAATTTTCCGTCTTTTGCAATTGGGCTCTTTCAATATTATGAATATTGAATATGGTGTCCCTCTTCTCAAGCATTTTTGCAAATACCTGACTTAAAGAACTCCCTATCTTAAATATACTTTTTGTGTTGATTTATTCGAATTTTCAATGGTCTAGATCAGTGTTTCTCAACCCTTTTCATGACACGACCCCCCTACTATCAAAAAATATTTCGCGACCCCTCAACCTGACTGATTGATTATATGAAAATTTTGTTAAATATAATAATTTTAACTTTTATCGCTTTTTTATTTAAGTCTCACAGATTGTATTTTGTATAAAAAGAACTGAAGATTTCTCGATCTTTGGCGACCCCCCTACAGAGGCTCCGCGACCCCCAGGTTAAAAAACACTGGTCTAGATGTTTCACCTGAATAAAATTTGTCGCCTTCTCAGGATATCTGATATATTCAGTTTTTTGAAGATTTTTCTTCACTTTTTGTTTTTATTTGTATTGATCTCAATATATTGTTAAATTTAAAGCTTGTTAAAATATTGAATTAATTACCAATTTTCTTAATTATTTCTAATACGGTATTGTTGGATTCTGAGAAAATTATGTTTTAAATTATTATTATTATTATATTAACAATGAGCCATTCTCTATAATATTCCTAATTTTTTGTTTATAAATATTACTATTTTAAATGTTTACTAAATTTTTGTTATTTAAATAAAAAGCTTATACATTGAACTGAATTGTTTTGTAGCTTTTAAATATTTTACAAACAGTCCATTTTTTTATTTTTTTAACTACTATGATTTATTGTTTTTTTCAATTGAAATTATCATTATTCTAATAAATTTCCAATAGGAATTAGATTAGTATATTAGATTAGTATAATAAATAAATTGCTAAAAATATTTTACAATCCAAATTAGGAAATTTTTATTGAAATTACACCCTGGATAAAAAAGCATATACCTGTCACTGAATTCTTTTGGAAAGTCATTTGAAATTGGGTATAAAGAATTTTTTAACATTGGAAACATTCATTCTGTGTTGCTAATAGCACATTTTTTCTATTTACTTATCTTTATTGGATTTTTATGGTTGATATAGAAGTAGAAAGAATTCATTGTTATCTAGTACCTATTACAATGAAATGATAACAATAAAAATAGTTTTGTAAACTTTTATTGATGATTTCCACGGGTACACCACCAAATTTTTCTCATTAGATAAGATTAGTTGTTTTTAATTTTGGAAAATATACAATGCGACTCAATATAGAATTTTTATTCCAGAGAAAAGACTTTTGCCGGACGAAACCAGTAAATTGACTTCAGGGACTGGCAAATAGTATATTATACACCAAGGTGGTAAAGACTATTATTATTGACCTAGCACCAAGATTATTTCGCGAGTGGCTTTGCTCCGAGCGGAATAAGGTGCGAGGTTTATAAATGTCTTCGACACCATGGTGTATACCTATAAAATTTTTTCCACTACTAGCCAAATTTACGACAAAAATTAATAATAATTCAAAAACGCACCACGAGAAGCATTTACTCCGACGTCTGACTGACAAGTACTCTGTCACTTTTCGATATATTATGAACGTACTCGTTATGTCATCAGTCATTTTTGGTTGAACGCAAATTTTAAACTAATGGCATTTTTATTCAAATAATTTTATCTTTAAGTATAGGTAATTTCAAGCAGCAAACATGTTAAAGACGATCTCCTGGGTATAGAAAATTATGTTGCACAAGTTTTTGTTGAACTATAGTTCAATTAAATACCAGGAGGAGTAATTTAAAAAGCTTCACTCACACCACTGAAAGTTACCAGATTAGTTACTAAAGGGTGTGTTCCGAAAAAGTTGTCAACAGTCGTGTTCTTGATGGACAAAGAATTGAGAAATTGAGATCTACCTAAGCATTAGGCAGAATGTAAAACTTTTTCCTGTTTCGTATTGGAAATTTCTAATTCAAACTGAAATATTAGACCTATATTTAATTGAATGCATTAAAAAGGAAATCAATAACTTAATCTTTGAAAATATTCTACAATTTGCACTTTACAACAACAATATCACAATTTATATTCGTTTTGAATGGGAGTAAAAGCACAATCCTAAGCGAAGGGCGGGTACCCGAAGTAGAAGGATATTGCAGATATTCAATACAATTGCTAACTGATGTTTTCAAAGAAACAGTTTCAACGAAATACAGTGGAAACTAAGCAAAAATAATTAAATAATAAGAGCGGATGCGATGACAAAAATAAGTCAATTTATCTGTCAGAACTATCAAAAATGGAAATTATCAGTTGATGTCTATACTAAAAAGTGTTGTGTGAAACTGGACGGAATCTGACCAATCAGAGGTCTACAGAATTGCCAACTTAAATTCAAATTACTCCTCCTGGTTTTTAAATTAGGTATACTATCCCTGAATTCTCAAAATATTCGAATTTGTCCACTATTGACATAGGTTAATGATGAAAATGATGAAAAAATTATTAACCACTAATACAGAAATTCAACTTCTCAGTTGTCTAGAACTAGAAGAAGCAATAATTGTCAACTTCACAGCTAGTAGTGGAAAAAGGTTATTCGGTACCTGTTTTTAATTTTTCCAAATGTTGTTTGATAGTCTTCTTTAACTTCGTTACAATGGTAACAGCATTGCAATTTATTATCAACGCAATTTTTTGATATTTAAAATGTTTGTGCATGTCAAACTGGTTTTATGAGTTCGCAAATTTGAAAATATCTATACAAGTTTTAAATTATCCAAAAACTGGAAATAAAGATCCACAAAAATTGAGAATTTGGTTAGTTTATGTATTTGAATCCAGTAGTTATGGTAAAATGGAAATGGGTTTCCAATTAATTCAAAAAAAATATTTAAAAAAAGGTAGAACGTGTCGCGGGACACACGGTAGGAACTTTAGTTCCTTTTAAGCAAAAATTATGTAATACATTTGACGTTATAGATAAACAATTTGCATATCTCTCGGTGGTCGAGTAGTAAGCAAACCAGACTCTTACTCGGTAGACCCGGGTTCGATTCCCCGTGAAGAAGTTTTTTTTTATTGTTAATTTTATTTTTAAATAATTATTCTGCTTGATATTAATAAGGACAACAGGTAGACGTTTGAAATATTTAGCAGAATATTCATTATTATATATAATGGTACGGTACCCTTCATGAGGGAGTCCGACTGGCAACATCTACTTATAACAGCATCGTATATTTAAAAAGGGAAACCGTACCATTATACAAATTGGACATTCAAGAACTGTACGTTTACCACAAAAAGATTAGTGAAAACAAAAAATTGGATTGTTAAATTTTCAATTTAAAGTTATATTACAGTTTATAGAAATTTTCTAGATTTTTTCTTAAGTGGGTCGTAGAAAAAATATGCTGTTCGACTCGTGTGGATTGTCCATATCGCACTTGAACGATTGAGCACTCCGCCTACGGCGTCTTGCTCAAACTTCGTCTTCGTGCGATATGGCCATCATATTCACACTAGTTGCACAAACTACTATTTCTATCAAAATATGCCCTTTTACATTTAAAAACAACCTGCCAATTGTCAAATCAATCTATCCATCCATTTTAAAGTTATCGAATTAAAACATTTAAGTTTTCAAAATTTCAACAGCCTGTATTTCGAAAAGTGAATGTGCTAGACCCCTCAATCTTCATATCATTTTGTCAAATTAACGTTGTAATTACCCTTAACGTTCGAGATGCTTATACCATTTTTTGCGCGATCGTATTGAAATAAATTCCGAATAAAATAATTTAAATTTGTTCGAAATGAACGAGATGTCAAAAGTGACATTTATACTTCTCGATCAGTTTAAAATATATTTTGCATTTTGGTGAAATTGTTTTTATGCTATTTATTACTTTTCGACGTCTGAATAGTAAGTAAATCACTTACCGACGTGTTAAACTTAGAAACCAGTAAGCACAACCTACCGTCCTGACAACCGATGCTGTAAATAAACAAAAAAGATCAATCGCGTAAAAAAATTATGGAAATAATAGTATAGTAGTTTACCTAACAAGTGCGGAAAGTGATACTTTTCCGCACGCCATTGCAGATTGCCGAACGACGCTTTAGCGAGTTCGGCCAGCAATCGCGTGCGGAAAAGTCACTTTACGCACGTGTTAGGTACACTATTTTTTCTACTAGCATGCGAAAAATAACCCAAAAGTTAACATAAAGATACATTTCTTATTAAATGCATATTAACAAATTAATTATTATTATTTGACATTCATTTGATGAGGCTTATACCAGGGCCATTAAAAAATGATTGAAAAATAAGTTGTTTTTTTATTGAAAATTATAGCAAAATTATAATGAATTTCTTAATTTTTCAGTCATTTGGTAAACTTGGATATACAAAATACATATTTTGAATATTCAAATGTCAGTATATTCCTCAAATGTCAATAAATTTACTTTCCGCACTAGTGCGGAAAAGTGACTCTTTCCGCACGCTTTTTAGTGCGGAAAAGATTCACTTTCCGCACGTTAGTAGAAAAAAAATTTATCCGAACAAATTCAAGTAGATCACCAGCACTGCGAATACCAGCTTTGCATAGAATTTTAATATAGCATCGGTGGTTCAGTGGTAGAATGCTCGCCTTCCACGCGGGCGGCCCGGGTTCGATTCCCGGCCGAAGCATATGAATCGCAGCTTCGTAAACGAGAGAGAGAGACTCAGGAGAGAGCACACGCACGCAAGCAAGGCACATAACGAAGCAACGTAACATAACGTAACGTAACGTAACGGTGAGATATTTTGCGTCGCGACCCCCGGTCGCTCAAACATAACCTGACGTAAAGAACTAAAGTTCCAATAATGAAAAAAGTTATCGGAACATTTTGTTTTAAATGAAATGAAATGTAAATGGAGGTCAAACTTAAATTTCCAATTCAACGTTCAGTTATAATTTTCACTTCTCGTATTTAAAAGTTAATCAGTACGGACCTGGATCTTGACAAAGCAACAATAAGTTTTTTCACTACCATTAGAAATGAATACACTGAGCACTGAGGCCAAATAATAGAATAGACACATTCATATTTTCTTGAATTTCTTTGAAATATTATTCAGTTTCATCTTCAAAACTTCTTCTTAAATAGTTATGCGGTAATTACTCGAAAGCAATAATGTCACGTTTTTGCTCGTAATACATACATTTTTTCTGGAATCACTTAATTGTAACTATTAAAAAAATATATAGAGTGGAAGTCATAAAGACTTTTAAAATCTGTCAGTTTAAATATGTCAATTCAAATATGTTCCAAAATTCCCAACTCTGTTACTGTCAATACAATTGTGTTTGTAGTATCGGTTGTTATGAGCAACGAGCGTATTGCCATTTTTTACGCTCGGCGAGCGTAAAGTAACTCTCCTCAACAAACGTCATCCTTTCGTTGTCAATGGCAAGCGAAAAAGCCTACTTTTCAATGTGATTGTAGAAAAATGTTATTTTTTCATCAAAACTAATTTTTTTGTTATTAATATAATAAAATGTCCTTCTGTTTGTAAATATTACCATAAATGTATTAATATGTAATACTATTATTAAAATTAGATATTAATATCGCGCAAAATATGCAAATGCCATGTACATTCAGTTTTGTGGAAATTAAAACAGGTCATGGATTTCACAGTACAAGTTTATTCAATATTTATGGCACGTTTGCTGGAATTCTATTTGTTATATATAGATGGGTAACAAATTTTTATTAAAATTAAAAAGACCTTGAATTGCTGGTTGTGGTTATTATGGTAGTTATTTCCAATATCCTTCGTTGCATAAAGCCAGGGAAGTGGTTGTTGCTCCTTACTGAACCGTCTTTGTTCTTTAATAGTATTAGGGCGAGTTGTATCAAACACCTAAACTCGGTTTGATGATGACTCATGTTTAGACTGATGTAATTGTAGCCAATAAATACATCAATCAGCCACAGTCTAATCATCATTTATCATTAAACCGAGTTTAAGTGTTTGATACATCTCGCCCTTATACTATCACCTAGGACATCTATTAATAATTGAGCTGTCATCTATATATGTAGAAGTTTGTCAAAAATGACGACTTTAATAAGAAAATTGACATAGAGTGTGAGAAAGATGAAAAAGTGTCCTCAAAAGAGGTTACCTAAGTTTCTTAGCGTTGTAGCAGTACTATAGGTGGAAATAAATTGTAGAGCATGCGAAAACTTTTTCAAAAAGATACGGTAACCCAGCACTCCATACGATGTGTGGTATATTGCATGCATTAAGGGAAAAAACGTTGAAAACGGTGCGGGTTTTCGTCTGCCCATGTGATTATTATGGAAATTTACCATGGATACCCTTGAAAAATGTATCTCATTTGTAAACCTTGAAAGATAAACGTTAAATATAAAGTAATAGGTATAATAGTGATAATCTTCACTTATCAAAGGCACTTGAAATATTTGTCTGATTGGATTTTAAGATGTTATCGAAATAGAAGTGATTGGAATGTTTTTTGAAATTGTGCAAAAATGCAATTAGGTACTATTATTTGTCCATCGACAAATTATTTAAACGATAATTACAAATACTTCTTATTTTGTAAATGTATTTATCTTGGTGCCAATAACAATAATTAATATGTATACAGAGGTAAGATGTCGAATATAAAGAGTTGGTATTGACGATCACGCCTGTATTTCGATCAGTTATCAAGTATTGACACGTGAGCTAGAGTAGTCAGAGCATGAGACTTTTAATCTCACCGAGCTCATGGCGTTGGGTATTTATGTAACAAAAGCTACTTGGCGCTTCAAAAAAGATGATCTATATTGAATCAAAGAAAAAAATGGTAAGATTTCGCAAAATTTGGCAAAATGGTCCTTCCTCCAGAGTTGAAGACTGGTGCAGGAATTTTCTTTGACTGAAAAATTCTGAGAAATTCAAACATATTTTGTGTTTTATATTGTGATTGTTTCAATATTATTAAGTTAACACCCGGACCTTTTTTCGAGTATCCCGATCCCAATCATGTGGGTGAATGGAATAAATATTTATACAGTGCTATTCAAAAGTCCCCTTCCCCCCTCGTTTCTTTTGAACGAGTAAAATTTGGAGGGTGGGAATAAAGTGTTGTAAACTTCTCTACGAATGGTGACTGGTGACGTAATAGTAATAGATGAAGTCACAGTGCCACTCTGGCCAATCATTTCAAATAGGACCTTATGGCAAGTGATATCTCGTTTGAAAGGCATTGACATTGGCTACATGGCCATATTAATTTTGTTTGGGCTTAAACTGATTTTGACGGATAAATTAAATAAATACCAAAATCATTGAAATTATTTTTTTAAATTTAATTATTCAAATATCAATAATGGATTGCATCCTTCAATAATTCTTTCTTTCAAAACGCCAATGCTATCTGGTGCCGTAGTATAAACCTTGGATTTCAAGTACCCCCATAGAAAAAATTCTAATGGTGTCAGATCTGGTGACCGAGGTGGCCATTCTATAGGACCTCGCCGGCCGATCCATCTACCTCGATATTCTTCATCCAGGTAACGTCTTACTGCACCATAATAATGTGCAGGAGCACCATCTTGTTGAAATGTTATTTCCAGATGGCCGAATTCATCTGGATTATCTTCCAGAATTTCAAGAATTAACGGCTCAATTGCATTTTGTAACATCTCCAGATACACTTCACCGCTTAAATTTGAATTTAGGAAGACAGAACCAACTATGTGGTTTCCCAAAATACCTGCCCAAACATTGACTTTTTATGGAAATTGGGTATGTTGTTCACGAAAGGTGTGAGGATTTGTGTCACTCCAATACCTTTATACCTTTTTTGTATTCACATTTCCATTGAGGCAAAAAGTACTTTCGTCACTAAAACAAATTGTTTTTGTGAAATGTGGGTTTTGACTAATTTTATTTGTCATACATTCACAGAATTCGAGTCTTCTGTCGGGGTCGTCATCCGAAAGGTGGTGCACCATTTTTAACTTGTATGGATGAAATTTATTTTTAGCCAATACTCTCTGTACTGTACTTTTACTTACTTCACAGATAGACGTAACTTTAGTTGAAGAGGAAGTAGGGTTTACTACCAGTTCAGCAACTTTATCAATTTTTCTATCATCACTAAATGTTGGTCTACCAGATCGTTTGGCATCTTGAACACTACCTGTTGCTTCAAACTTGTGAAGAAGCTCCCTCAAATAAGTTCTCGAGATAGGGCGATCTGGGTATCTCTCATTAAATAAACGTTCCACTTCATGGAGATTCTTTCGAGATTCACCAATAATTATTAGGATAGCTGCTACTTTGTCGCCTTGAGTACGTACCCTTTTGTCTATGTAAACTCTTAAACGTTAAACAATAATAAAATTAAATATTCAAGCTATTTAGAAAAACTTTGCAAAGCAACAAATACTATTAAGTAAATTAAAAACGTCAATTTTTTTGTCACCTAACCAGAGGCCATCCAGAGGCAGACTGAAAAATCTTCCATATTTAAATGTGAAATAATAATTTTGGTATTTATTTAATTTATCCGTCAAAATTAGTTTAAACCCAAACAAAATTAATATGGCTATGCAGCCAATGTCAATGCCTTTTAAACGAGATATCACTTGCCATAAGGTCCTATTTAAAATTATTGGCCAGAGTGGCACTGTGACGTCATCTATTACTATTACGTCACCTGTTACCATTCGTAGAGAAGTTTACAACACTTTATTTTCACCCTCCAAATTTTATTAATGTAAGTGTAGCCGTTCAAAAGATACGATGGGGGGAGGGGATGAATAGCACTGTATATGTACAGAAGAACTATAAAGAATACCAAAAAAACAAATCAGAAAATCATACGGGATCGAGATGTGGAGATCGCATTCTATCTCGTCTGTAAAATTAGCAAAAATACCATGCAAGAATCAATTATATCTAATGATAATACGTCTCTAGGGTATCCAGGATAAATATCAACCATCAACTTAACCAAGGAAAAAAACCTCAAGTCAATAGCATCTTTTTATTGGTGTAATAAATAAAGTGTAATGAAATGTAGTCCTTAATTGAAATTAGTAATTAAGACTTAGATGAGGATTTGTATCTAAATGAGAAAGGAAATTTAGATGTACGGAAACAGGGGCATCTGAAGTAGATTTTAATTTAAATAAAGTGTGAGGTTAGGTATGACTATGATTATATGGAAAATCAATTTACATGCAATTATTGTAGTAGTGGAATAAATGTTTAGCACTTTGTTGATAATTTTTCAATACTTTGGTTTACTGACAATGACAGATGAATAAATCGATCTTTAATATTATGCTTGTTAAGTATTTACAATTATTTCAAAATTAATATGTGATAATAACCGATGAAAAAACTCATTATTTCTCACCTTTAATATTATTTACATAAGAATTTCGTTTCATTTATTATAATAGTATACGCGATGGAGATGAAAAAGTATAAAAATATCAAAATAAGTAGAAAATAATGAATTTTTAAAAACGTTTCTGCTTTTCCGCATTTCCTCGGTTCCTCAAGTCACTCGACCCTTCAAAAAAACTAGAAACTGTACGACTTGCATGCTTTATTGCTTGGCATTGTTTCCTGTTTCTTACACAAATAATGAATGTACAAAAATAATTAGGACGTTTACGAGAATTTTAATAACAGGAATTAAAATGAAGTCACTGGATTATATAATATATAAATACCATAATTACAATCAAAATATTACAACACAATCGTGTTCCAACTCTAATAAGGTAACCATTAACCAAGGTTTTTTCTAATATATCAAAATGTTTAAATAATGTTCCTACTTATCGGATCATCCTCTAATGATTTTTGGAACTTTAGTTCTTTACGTCATGTTAGGTTTGAGCGACCGGGGGTCGCGAAGCAAAAGATCTGACCGCTACGTTACGTTATGTTACGTTGCTTCGTTATGTGCCTTGCTTGCGTGCGTGTGCTCTCTCCTGAGTCTCTCTCTAGTTTACGAAGCAGCGATTCATATGCTTCGGCCGGGAAGAACCCGGGCCGCCCGCGTGGCAGGCGAGCATTCTACCACTGAACCAACGATGCTACATTAAAATTCTATGCAAAGCTGGTATTCGCAGTGCTGGTGATCTACTTGAATTTGTTAGGATAAATTTTTACTATTATTTCCATAATTTTTTTTGCGCGATTGATCTTTTTTGTTTATTTACAGCATCGGTTGTCAGGACGGTAGGTTGTGTTTAATGGTTTCTAAGTTTAACACGTCGGTTAGTGATTTACTTACCGTTCAGACGTCGAAAAGTAATAATTTCACCAAAATGCAAAATATATTTTAAACTGATCGAGAAGTATAAATGTCACTTTTGACATTCCGTTCATTTCGAAGAAATTTAAATTATTTTATTCGGAATTTATTTCAATACGATAGCGCAAAAAATGGTATAAGCATCTCGAACGTTGAGGGTAATTACAATTACGTTTGCATGTAGATTCCTCTCGTAAAATTAGACAAAATGATATGAGGATTAAGGGGTCTGGCACATTTACTTTTCGAAATACAGGGTGTTGAAATTTTGAAAACTTGAATGTTTTAATTCGATAACTTTAAAATGGATGGATAAGTTGATTTGACATTTGGCAGGTTGTTTTTAAATGTAAAAGGGCATATTTTGATAGAAATAGTAGTTTGTGCAACTAGTGTGGATATGATGGCGAAATCGCACGAGGACGAAGTTCAAGATCAAGTGCGATATGGACAATCCACACGAGTCGAACAGCATATTTTTTCTACGACCCACTTTTAAAACAAAGTGACAACAGCGCTTGGGTCATAAACGTCTCTGACATTGAATATTGGGAATTCACCCGCTCCTATAGGCGAAGACAAAAATTACGAACGAAATTTATTTGGAATCGACATACAGATTGCGAAAAGTCTATTCGAGCCATACGATTTACACAAGTACGACAATGAAAATACCCTAATAACACAGTATTTGCCTGAGACATACCATTTAAGTACTACTAGTGTCCCAATGTTTCCGACCTAGGTGGGATGTTCCTAGAATGTTTCTTTTGGTACATAAATACGATTAATAAAATGTAACATCAGTAGGATGTCACTAGAATGTTTCTCTTGGTACATAAACATGATTTTCATTACAAAAGATACAACTCGTACATATTTGTCAATACTTGTTTATTGTCTTTAAACTTTAACACTGTTTATTAAATCTATATATTACATACCTATTAAAATATTTTGACTGACGTAAGTATTTGTGATATTCCTCTGCTTCAACTTTGCAAAGAGGTGAAAGAAGATTAGAAAAAAAAAAGAAGAAGGCTTAATTCGCAAAAAGTAAGGTTAGAAGTAGAAGTGTTGAGTTTTCGTGGTAGAAATAAGCGGTAACATTGTGAGTTGTGAGTGTTGTGGCTTATTTGTGAAGAGAGTATTTATATTGGATTGAGGATGGATTTTAAACATAAGTAAATTAACTGTAAGCAATTACCCTATGTAACGTTTTCTAGCATTGGTGAACAATGTGAACATGTCATAGCAGCCATGCCATGGTTGCTAATACTTGTTTATTCCTCTACACATAGTAGAAAATGTTACATGTGGTTTATGGAAAATGTTGTTAGAAATGTGTAATAAATAGCTCTTGTTTTAAGAAATATTAAAATGTTTTATTTGCACCTAGTGATTTCACTTCCAGTGTATTTTTAGAAACATTTCTAAGATGTTCTAAACAAAATGCCCCGAACGTACCTAGTACATCCTATGTCATCTTAGAAACATCCTACTGGGATGTTTGTAGAACGTTGAAAATGATGACATGGCTGTTGCCAGAAACATTCTAGGGATGTTTCGAGAGAAATGGGGATGTTGTTAGTATGTTCCTTTTGTCCCAGAAGGATGTTTCTAGAATATTTTTGGGATGTTTTTGTGTTATTAGGGTATGAGCAAAACTACTTGAAAGAGAGAGAAGAATAATTATTGTTCGCAGTCATCGTTGGGCGTGTTTCCAGTTCCAGCTACCAATATGATATGAAAGCAGCGTTACCAGTTTAATATGTTTGGTACATTCTAAGGAATAATTATCTTATTTTGCATTCAACTTTTAATACGGGATAACGCCGTATTTATTGGGAGAAATTCGAGATTGGTAATTATTATTGACTTTTGAAAAATAAGTGAGATCAACACAGATAAAAAAAATAATATAGTTCAAGAAAATAAATGGACAAATTACAATATGCAATAAATAAAATCTATACACTGCTTTCGATTTAACAATTATTGATATTTAACATTGTTGCCGACAAAAATTGGGAATAACTTTTACAGATAAATACATTTGGCAACAGCTGACTGCGCACAATTATTCTTCTCTCTCTCTCTCTCAAGTGTTTTTCTCATATTTTCCTTGTCGCACTTGTGTAAATCGCATGGCTCGAATAGACGTTTCGCAATCTGTATATAATAAATCACAACGCAATTCACATCAATTAGACAATATTATGTTGCACAAAAATAGTTGAGAATTTTGATTAGATTATTAAATTTGGTAGGAAGGAAAGGAGGGGGGAGCAGGGACGGCAAATGTAATCTTTGGATGGCTTCAAATAACTATACCAAACCATTTATTAGACCGGAACCCTCCTGCAGTGTCGCAGAGTAGACAATAAATATGGCCACAAAGAATCGGGTCCAAAATTCGATCAGGACTAAGACAGACAAAAGAATTCATTAGAGGACGTTTGCCAACTTTTACGGTAGATCTAAAAAGCAAAGATGGGAAAACTGTGAAAGACATAGAAAATATATTAACGGTACACTGTAAGCTTAAAAGTCACGAAGAGCTGATGGAATTGACAGACGGGCCAGAGAATAAAATCTACATTCAGAGGGCCATAATGGATTTGAAAAGGTCGTAGTAAAATGGGCCGATTAGCTACCTTATCAAATATAATCTACCGTCTCTGATGCACATTGTCAGATGACATTGACAGATCAGTACGTTTTAATTTATCCACTCCATTCTTATCAGTCCTTTAAAGTTGCTTAATTCAAATCTACACACAAAACCAGGATCTCTGACTTCAGCAA
>CAJUYH010004229.1:0-14546 GCA_910591685.1 Galerucella tenella | reverse complement strand
ATCCAAACTTTACCAAACTTTAAAACTGACTGGAAATTTTTTGTTTCGCACTGTATATGTTTGCGAATTATTTTACGAAAGTTCAGACATTTGTGAATGTAACGAGAGGTCAAACATAGAAATCGGTCAAAAATTGTCTGATGTATGGCTCGAAAAAAACAAAATAACATACTTGTTTTTTTCGAGCCATACATCAGACAATTTTTGACCGATTTCTATGTTTGACCTCTCGTTACATCAATAAAATCGACCTATAAATAAAAAAAGTATCAATAAAAAAGGAAATTCCGTTTTTTTTTGGACAACTCTATACTATTACTGACTACCAAAATTTGGATTCTATAAAAGGTTAATTAGCATGTTCACAAGGACGTAGAAAAATCAAAAAAACTATTTTTGACAACGTATCGTATCTTACATATCAGTGAAGTTACATTTCTCGAAGTCTACCTTTCCTTTTTTTATGTAAGATAACCAAGTCCTACATTGTGAGATTATTTAATTCACACTCAAAATAAAGTACTTCTAAAAATATATGGTACGCTTGTGTGATAATTAACTGGTACCACATCCTATGGTTAAGCTTAGAAAATACCGGTATTAACCAGTATTACCAGTATAATCTGGATTGTATTAATGTACACTAATTGAATGGAAGTACTGAAATATCCCATTTCGATTAGACCAGTACCAAGAATACATTTTATATGCAAAAATGAATATTATTTAAATAAATTTTTGTTATATTCACATCAATGTAGCGTTTTTATTTCTTTTTAAAATTTAATTATTGTCATGCAACATTTTTATTTACGACCACTTTAATGAATTGCTATACTTTTTGTTTCAGGACAAACCCTTTTAATTATAGCAATTTCAGCTGTAGTTTGTATTATAACGACATTGTCCCTATCGGCAATTTGTACCAATGGTGAGGTTAAAGGAGGTGAGAAAAATTTTGTTTAATAATAATCACATGCAATATTTTATTTTTTATCAGAAGACTACTCGACAATATTGAGTGAAACTTGGATAAAGGGAACTGGAAAGTTTTCATCTTTAGAGAGTATTCCAATTACCCACTTTCCATACAGATTTTGAAGAACAGCTGTGCAATTCACAATCAGACCTGTCAAAACCTATCCAGACCAGACTAAAGTCCATTTTCCACGGTGCGAGTTGACGCTGCAACACGAAAAAGTTGCATGCAACTTGGCGTTTTTTTTCGTTGGGCGCATGAATTAGAACTCGCTCTATTTTCGAGCGAAAAGTCGCTGTGACTTGGTAACTTTTCTGGTGGAATTTGTCGCACCAACCCAAAATTTCTATTGGCTGCTCCGCTCTGACATTGTTGTCATTGTCAATCAAGTGGGCAACACGTTTCGTTTCCCCTATGCCTGGATGAGTAGCAGTGACAAACTATTGATATGTTGATTGTACTTTTTCTCGCAGCGATTTGTCCCAGCAACAAATCGCTGCGATTTGACGCAACGTGGAAAATAAACTTAATATTTAATATTATAATGGTTATTCAATGCTAATGTCACTAAAGGTGCTTTCGATTACTTTTGGCTGCTGGTAGCAGCTCGTAGTGACTGAATTTCGTTCGTTTATTACCGGGCGTGACGCCTAGTCATACCTCCCCCTTGCCCCTTGAGCACATACCGAAAAGTGTGGGCTTCAAGCCACGGACATTAAATATTTGACGTTTGTCCGGTTTGACGTTTATTTAAAGGTTAAGGTTGTGCCGATTACGATTTAAACCTCACTAAAAATATCTAAATATGCAAAATTATATTATCAAAAACATTATAAATGAAAACTGTTCTTCTAACAACACAAAAAATTCATTGGCATTGGCACATGACAGGTGGTTTTGAGGCACAAATGCTTGAAGCCCAAATAAACGAAAGCAGCATAATACAGGCTTTTCCATAAACTTTTCAAGTATCCCCGATAACGAAACCTTGGATACGGACGTCTAAGCAGGAATTTTGAGTCAAGAGTGCTAGACCGGCTCTGAGGCTGTCAAGAAAAGAGGTATCTCCCACTTATACATGACCAGTTAACCAAGTTTCACTCTTTACATTCTGTTTTTAACAATTATTAGATTCCATGTTAACAACATTTCATTTTTATTTCTTAGGTGGAATTTATTATATAATTTCCCGATCACTGGGACCTGAATTTGGAGCATCAGTGGGTGTGGTATTCGCCTTCGCTAACGCTGTCTCAGCATCTATGAATACCATAGGATTTTGTAATTCTCTCAGTGAATTACTCAAAACCTACGACATGAAGATTGTCGATGGTGACGTTAACGACACCAGAATAGTGGGTAAGTTTCAACACGACCAATAGACCATTCCAAAATGACATCACTGACAGATCGGCCATATTGTTCTGGGTCCTCATGTCATATTATATTCAGTAAACAAAGGATGAAAGTTAGATTTTAATTAGTAATAAGCTCTTAAAATTATATAAAATGACATCATACTTTGTATTTTTTTCGATTTCCTGCTGTTTCAACCAAGCGAGGTGACAATTTAAATGATTTCTGTGTACATCTGAAGGTTATATTATTATTTAATTCAATTTAGAGAAAGTTCACTGACTGCGCCATGTGTTATTTGTAAAGTGACTCACTGCACATGTCAAAACACAGAAACTTCAACTCTAACTGATCGGGGGCAATCCAGTGACCTGTCAAATAAAATTCAATATGGCGACACAGGGCAAACAAATGTGATTTAATACATTGTAGACCGTGGATTTTGGTATACATAAGTGATTATTTTGGAGAAAGGTGCTTTTATTTTGCTTTGGTGTATCTATACTAATAATATACAATAAAAAGTTCAGTTTTATAAAACTTTTAAGCTGGGTATATCAATTTAAGACCAACTTTTGGTTGTGTACTTATATAAGAACATTATTTTTTTGTTAGTGGTTTTTAGACTATCAAGAATTATTATTTAATATTTAAGGGTAAGTACACACTGACTAAAACATATACAATATTATAATAAAAGTGAAACTTTTATGGAATTGTTGGCATTAAAATTTCACTTGCTTGAATTGGAATATATCACCTGCAGTATTTAACTTTTATGCTTACGGATTTCAGGAGTGAAACACCTACTTCAAAATGCCAACAATTTGTATTGTAGTCGGTTGTGGGAGCCGTTCAAACCGAGACCAAGTAAGCTTTTTTAAGGTCCCAGCTGTTTTAAGGAACATATTTTTGGTGCACAAGAATGAATTAAGTAAGAAGCGTAGAGAAATGTGGTTAGCAGCAATCAATAGAGATGATTTAACAGAATCAAAAATCAAATATCAGGCTGTATGTAGCAGGCATATTGTTCAGTTTTGTTCAATAACAATATTTATAAAAACTGAGAAAAGTGATATATTCTAAATGAAAAATACTAGGTAACCAAATGAACAATATACTAAACACTAATAAAATATACTGAATTGAAGCAAAATATGACTGAATAGACAATAGAAAACTAACCAAATTAACCTATCTGTCTAAATTGTTTGCCCTGCACGGCCATTTTGGGTCACGTGATCTGGATTGCCTAATGAGAAAGAACCTAACCTTAAAACTGTTTTCTTTTTTATTTAAGGTACGGTAGCTACTCTGATTATGATACTCATTTGCGCAGTCGGTATGGAATGGGAATCGAAAGCTCAAAATTTTTTAATAGCCGCTATCGTTGGAGCTATGGTGGATTTTATTGTTGGCACCATTATAGGACCTGTCGACGATCTACAAAGAGCACGGGGATTTGTCGGCTTTAACAGTGAGTATATTTCAGTCAAAATATTACTTTCTTTGACGTAGAGCAAGTTGGATTCATGTACAATGTGTACAACGGAGACAACGCAAGAAAGGTGTGAGCCTTCAAGGGTGCAAACAGATTGGTCTAATAACAAGTAGATCATGATCCGGGTAAATAGTAGCTGCTGCGGCTTCACTGGGAAATCGACTCGAAGAAGCTAGGAATGCAAACGTTGGTGTGTGGACCGTTGGAAGAAGGCTTCATGCTGCTGGATTTTAAGGTCCACTATTGGAACGCTAGCATTGAATTGCAGGATTACCCTTTCTTCCCAAACTCGTGCTAAGCTGGTCTCTATGACTGCTCACGAGTACATTTCAGGTGATCTAGCAGATTATGCCATGCTTTTCATTACCATCATAGGAGACCGTTGCATTTTCCGTAAAGATAAAGCTAAACCGCACATAGCCAGGGTGTAAATGGATAACGAGGGAATTGGTCAGCCATTAATCATGCCTGGAATAAGTTAAGAGGACGCAGATAAAAAAATATGCCTTTGGGACCAATATTAAATAGTGAAATTGAAAAAATATAACAATTTCAATGATATATTTCCAATTTTCTGATAGTCAATGTATTAAAGAAAACTTTTATGTCAAAGTTACCACTCAATGATCGAAAATCGCGCAAAAAAAGTTCAATCTATTTTCACATCAAACTGTTTACATTCCTTGAGCTGAATATCGATTAACTGAAAGCAACGGAACAACAGGTATTTTATTTTATTCAGCATTAAATTTAGTGAGGTGCTTAGCATATTATAAATTTTATGTGTAAACAACGTATTCACCACAAACACGCCATCACGTTATGTCATTATCGATTAATTGTTTTCACCGATCGTACAAGATGAAGGTGTACTCTGTGACCTTGTAATGTTATACGTATCAAAATACCGTTTCATAAAAAAAAATGGTTCAGTTTCCTACACGTGCTAATTAATTATTGATTCAATCTCGAATTTTTTCGCAGTTGGGTTATTAGGTATGTCAAAACTGTATCATCTCTACAATTTTTTACAGGTATATATATGCAAAAAATACAGAAAGTTCTTCTCTTCGTTCTTCTTCTCCTTCTTTCTCTTCTTCTACAACTCCTCATCTTAAGTTTCTTCTCATCCTTCTCATCCATTCATTCCTTTCTAATTTCTTTCGTTGCATATGAAGCCCTGAAGTTCCTTCTTACCAGGAGAACAAATCTCTGTATTCCAGGCAGAGATTTATGCTGTAGGATAAACCTATCAACTGACACCCAGGCAGTCTTTGCAGTTTTAAATAGCCGCCAAATAACATCCAGACTAGTAGAAGAATGCCAGAAAGAACTGAAGGAGCTGGAAGACCAAATTAACGTAAGATTAGTGTGGGTCCTGTATATATGCGTATATACAGGCTCAAAAACTAGGAAAGGCTCAGGATGTGGAGTTTACTCCAGAGCACTAAGCCTGAGGATTCAGTAGGGTATGGGAAAAAATACCAGCGTGGTTCAAACAGAACTGGCTGGTATATCTCAATTGTATATCAATCTGCACTGATAGTAGACAAGCCCTATTAGCCTTGAACAGACAACGTGTTATATCGGGACTAGTACTAGAGTGTCACCAAGACTTAGCTATTGCCTCGGCAGATAACAATATTATAATGAGGTGGGTTAAAGGGCACGACAGGAGTAAAGGTAATCGCATTGCCGATTCTTTAGCAAGGGAAGCGGCTGAAAGTTTTAGGACCCAGTGACACCTACGGCATGACAACTTCGACAATTGCGGAACTAGCCAAACGTCACACCCATGCTCAATCCCTTAAGAGATGGGATGGAATCAAAGGATGCATTCTTACCAGGATCACCCTGGGCGACCCTGGGAAGCTAGCGTCGAAGGAATTTTTGGCGATGACCAGGAAAAACCTACGTTTAACAGTAGGATTTCTGACTGGCCACTGTCAACTAAGGAAACCTCCATACTATGGGGCTAGTGGACATACCTCTGTGCAGGATGTGTGGACAGGAAGATGAAACTGTCAGGCATGTCTTTTGCGAGTGTCCGGAGTTATCGTCAATAGGAGAGTGTGTGCTCGGTGAGTCTTGGCCTACACCTGCTGATATAAAGGAGATGTCTTCTAGTGACCTGTCCACCTTCCTGGAAAGGACAGGATGGATGATGACAACTCCTGGGGAGGTCACAATTGCTGTGAGCCTACACTCATCCTCCCTACTTTACAGATACAGATAGTGTGGATGCTGGGACTTCACTTTAGTACTATTCCTTGATCCGTTGGCAAACATCCAGTTCCATTTATTTTATGCATGGCTAGCATAGCAATGTGTCTTACATAAAGCTTTTGTTATTGCAGCTACGACTTTCAAAAACAACTGGGGTCCGATGTACAGAGAGCAAGATGGCATCGATTACAATTTCTTCCAAGTGTTCGCCATTTTCTTCCCGTCAGTAACTGGGATACAAGCTGGTGCAAATATATCAGGAGATTTGAAAGTAAGGTTCAAAAATACAACTTTTTGTTCAATTTAAAATTCACTAATTGTATTTTTCAGAATCCAGCCTCAGCAATTCCAAAAGGAACACTTCTATCTTTATTAATATCGATGTTTTCTTATGCATTATTCGTTGTATTCGCCGGTGGGGCTGCCTTAAGAGATGCTAGTGGAAATGTCACAGATTTATTGAATGGTACAGTAATGCCGTGTACAGAAAACTGTAAATTCGGTCTTTTCAATAGCTATGAAGTAAGTAGCAATGGAAAAATTGATTGATAAACTCTTAATATTACTTAAATTTACAGATGATGCAAATCATGTCCAGTTGGTGGCCATTAATTTACGCTGGATGTTTCGCAGCTACTCTTAGTACTGCACTTACCAATTTACTTTCAGTACCAAGACTCATACAAGCTTTGGGCATCGATAGAATTTATCCGGGGCTCATATTTTTCTCGAAAGGGTATGGAAAACACGGAGAACCTTACAGGGGTTACGTATTAACGTTTGCTGTATCAGTGGCGTTTCTTTTAATAGGTACATATAATAATAGACTATTCGAACTCAGTTCTTGATTCAAAGATGCTTAAAAGCTATGCTAGACCTTATGCCATGTTCTTTCTGTTACCCTCAGACCTGAAATATCATTTTATCAACTCAAGTGTTTGTTTTTCTTTTGTTTCAGCTCAATTAAAC
Source organism: Galerucella tenella (assembly GCA_910591685.1). Taxonomy (NCBI): domain Eukaryota; kingdom Metazoa; phylum Arthropoda; class Insecta; order Coleoptera; family Chrysomelidae; genus Galerucella; species Galerucella tenella. The sequence goes on along the minus strand of CAJUYH010004229.1, from coordinate 7,515 downwards.
GCTATAGCTCCGTTGATTTCAAATTTCTATTTAGCTTCATATGCTCTTATTAATTTCTGTACCTTCCACGCAGCTTTGATCAAACCTCTAGGATGGAGACCAACATTCAGGGTAAGAAAATTGACTTACAGCAAGGGATAAGTTGTATACATAGCCCAGACGATAGGGTCTATCGACTTCCCGAATAAGAAAAAAAACATCAAAAAACTTGCGCTGGGAGGAAGGTAGAGAAAAATAAAAAATACCACCGTGTAGGGGGAGTCTTTTGCAGCAAAAAAAGTTTGTGGCGTTTCTTTCGTCCGAGCAATGGTTTGTCCGGAAAAAATTCGGTAAACTAAGTATGTGTTCCGCATCCGCGCGACTCTAATTCCGAAGCGCGGCGGAGTACATTATAAACTATTGTACAGTTATAATATAGATATAAATAATTGTAATACGGCGTTTTGAAGAGAAAAGTGTCGGCTTTAAGATGGCATTTTTTTGTCATAGCACAATCATTTTTAGCAAATATCTCATATATAATATAAATATTATATTCTAATCAAATACCAATTATCTCAATGAAAAATATATTATATAATTAGGTGGCATTGAAACAATTTTTCGAAGGATGTAAACAGTTATTTAGGAGGTCTGTTCCATAGATAAAATTTAAGGATAATTGATTTTTCCTAATTACGAATTACGGCACTTGAATTTACAAGAAAATATATACACTTGCGTGCATGTAAACGCTGTAAACTTTTCACTTCAACAATACCTATATATTTTTTCAATTATTCATCGGATCAAAAAAATTAATATGTTGTTTAAAAGACAATTTAATATGATTTAATGTGAGTTTGAATTTATGAAAACTTATTTCGACTTCTTATGTTACAACATAGTGAAATTGATGCATTGAGCAAACCAAGCTTTTCTGTTATTAACATAAATAGAGTGATTGACAATTTAAAACTCAACACTAAATTTTTTAATCATTGGTATGACCTCCTTTTGCCCTAATAACATTTCCTTTACGATTAGGCATGGATCTAATCAAGTTTGCTATTGTTTCTTGTGTGATGTTAAGCCACTCTACTGCGACAATAAGCTCTGGGACCGAGTTTGGGGTATAAAGTCTAGCTCGAATTCTTCGTTTTAGCTCATCCCATTAATGTTTTATTGGATTTAGGTCAGGACTGTATGCTGGCCACTCCATAACTCGAAAACCCACTTCTGCAATGTAATCTTGCACGATTCTTGCGGTGTGCCGCCTTACATTGTCATGCATAAAGGTAATATCGTCTCCAATTTAGTCGACATAAGGTACCACATGAATTGTTGAAATCTCCTCGATATATCTAGCAGCCGTTGAAACTCGTCTTCCGTGAACAGGGTTGCACCTACGAATGATCACAGGGTAGGTTCGTGCTCCTATAGAAATTGCACCCCAGATCATACAGGAACCACCTCAATAAGCAATCCACTCTTCGAAGCAGCATCTACAAATCTCTTGGACTTCGGTACTCTTTCCTTCTTCGGTCGCTACCATGGAGGCATATTCTGGTCTCATCTGAGAGCAGAACAGATCTCCATTGTCCCAACGTCAAATTCATATGATCCCGTGCAAAACTCATGCGTGTTTGCCGATGAGCTGGAGTGAGTTTTGGACCAATCGCAGGTGTTTTACAGGTCAGGCTATTTTCCTGCAGCCTTCGTCTTACTATCCACTGACTAATAGCCACTCCACGAACCTCTTGGAGTTGTCGTTGTACTTGAATGGCATTAAGGTGGAGATTTCTTAATGTTGTTGACACAATAATGCGGCTATCACGAGCGGTTGTAAATCACCGTCGGCCTGTTCCAGGTCGCCTATGAAAAGATCTAGTCTTCTCATAACGATGGCACACTATTCGAACCGCGAACACATACTCAGTTTACCGAATTTTTTACGGACAAACCATTGATCGGACGAAAAAAACGCATGGGTCCTTTTTTATTGCCAAACACTTCCCCTATACGGTGGTATTTTTTATTCTTCTCCACCTTCCTCCCAGCGTGAAATATTAAAAAAATTCGAAAAAAAAGTTGTTTGATTTTTTTTTATAATTTGGGAAATCGATAGACTGGTAAACTTTTCTTTATATTAATCTACATACTTCAAGGTACTATCCTGTCTCTAAAATTTACATTAATTTGTTCAATGTAACTTTCAGTACTACAACACATGGTTGAGCCTTTCTGGATTTATTATGTGCGTGGTCATCATGTTCCTCATCAACTGGTGGTCGTCTTTAATAACCTTCGGGATAATTTGGGGATTATATCTTTTAGTAGTTTACAGAAAACCAGGTGAGTTTAAGTTTTTTTTCTATTCGAACATTGTTTCCAATTATTTTCATGTTGTTGTAGACGTAAATTGGGGATCGTCGACGCAAGCTCAAACATACAAAACAGCTCTAACAACAGCTCAAAGACTGAACAACGTTAGTGAACACGTCAAAAATTACAAACCGCAAATTTTGGTGTTATGCGGATTTCCACAAACCAGACCGCTTTTACTAGATTTTGCAAATTTAATCACAAAATCACAAGCTTTGTTAATTTTGGGAGATGTAGTGAATGTAAGTACCGTAAAATCACTTTTCTGTCTCATTTCTAATAAGATAAAATCTTTAGAAACGAATCAATCACAGAATACGATCAGCGAGGAGCTCTAAAGTATACGATTTATTAAGAAAGAAGAAAATTAAAGCGTTTTATACAATGATAGACAACATGCCATTCGAAGTGGGGGCAAAAGCACTTTTACAAACTTCCGGTATTGGAAAGCTCAGTCCGAACGTTTTAATGATGGGATATAAAAACAACTGGCAATCGTGTAACAAAGAAGAACTTTTGGCTTACTTTAACGTCTTACAGTAAGTAACAACTCTTAATCCTGCATGTCATCCTTAATGTTCTGCTGGACTGCCTCATCGAGCCCAGAAAAATGCCGTACCTCTTTCAAAATTGTTTTCTTTGCCTTCATGTTATTTTCAATACATATTTCATGGATTTTACGCTCTGTATCCTTTGGACATTCAATATTTTCACATTTAGTACTACACTTTCCATTGTCCTTTCCATCTACTGTTAACAACACGATTGAGTGACAATACCAAGAGCCTGTTACTAACGACACTTTGTCTGAACTCTGAGGCATCTATCTATACCGATGGGGCTACTTTTCCAAGCGTTTTTTCTTTTTAGCGCTGCTTTGGACCACAAAGTAGCAGTATCTATTTTTAAGGTTAAGAGATGGAACTGCTCCATCGAGCCCGTACTTCTAAAAAGTGTCTTTCCAAATTGTTTTCTGTCCCTTTCTGTTATTTTCAATACATGTTTCATGGATTTTACGCTCTGTATCCTTTGGAGATTCAATCTTTTCACATTTACTACTTCACTTTCTATTGCTCCTCTCTCCATGCACTGTTGACAGCACGATTGAGTGACAATACCAAGAACTTGTTACTAACTTTGACTGAATATTGAGGCATTTATCTATACCGGTGGGTCTACTTTCCCATGTGCCTTTTCTTTTTTAGCGCTGCTTTGGACCACAGAGTAGCAGTAGCTATTTTAAGGTTAAGAGATGGACTGGATTATAGTAAGTTCTTAGATGTAGACGAACAGGATCCGATAAGTAACGATGCTACTTTAACGCCTGCTTCAAAACATACTTTCAGGACATCGGTAACAAGCAATATCATGCGCGCTGACTCTAATTTAAGTTTAGCAACAGTAGGACTTCCGGAAAATAATTCGTACTTAAGTGAGTTGACACTAAGGGACGTTGAATCGTATAAATTTGATCGTTTACTATTTTTAGATCTTCAGACACCAGCAGGTTCGACCAACAACAAAAAGAAAAAGCAGAGGCCGGGTCTTAATAATGAAATTTTAACGAAATTGCCGCAAAATGGCAAGCTGGAGGAGCAGCTTGATATGTTCAAGAGGAAGCAACCAAAAGGATTTATTGATGTTTGGTGGTTGTATGATGACGGTGGATTGACTATGCTGCTTCCTTACATTATTTCTACTAGAAACAGTTGGTCTAGTTGTAAATTGAGGGTATTTGCTATGGCTAATAATAAAAATGAATTGGAGCTCGAGCAGAAAAAGTAAGGTTTAAATTCTCTGGGGTTTCAAGTAGTGGAAATGAAAATAAAGTTTGTTATACTTTCCAGTATGGCGAATTTACTGTCAAAGTTTCGTCTGGACTACTTCAGCTTACAAATGGTTTCGATAGCAGACAAGCCTCAAGATACTACCATAGAATTTTTCAATGGAATAATTTCTAATTTTGTAACGACCGATGAAGTTGAAGAAAGCGGTGAGTATTGTGTATTTCATTTCGGATAAAGCTCCAGCTTTTTGAGACGATGATATCTAACAATATGCCTCATCTAGAATTTCCAAAAAAGGCTAAGCGAGAAAATGATCGAAATTTTTTGAGGGCATCTACTTTTATATTATGAAATCGCACTTGACTCTTAGTTATGACACATTTTTTTAAAGATTGCATGGTAAGTGCTGCTGAAATTGCAGCTTCACAAGATAAAACCTACCGACAATTACGCCTACGTGAACTTCTTCTGCAACATTCCAGTGATGCCAACTTAGTGGTAATGTGAGTATAAATTTTCAAAAGGAAAATAACAAACCCTTTCTAAAATTCACTCTTTACTTAGCCATCAGAAAAATATATTTCTTTGTATATTCATACCATACACTCTTTCTGGGATAGTTTTGCACGGAATTATTGTACAAACACTGATAATTTTCAATTCATTGTACAAATTTTACAGATTTATCGACCATTTTACGAATAAGTACGACCTATCATCCTACACATTCACCTAAGCGAGTGACAGTGCTGTAAGCCACACAAGGTCATACAAGGGAGCAGCACGATGAGATGAGAAATGCGGAACGCTTCTGTTCACAATCTGTTCACAATCTGTTCACAATCCATAAATTGGATATCAAATGGCCTGGAAAAGACGTCAATTTAACGAATAAACAAGATGTCACTTTCACGTTGACAATATGACGTCTTTTTTACGCCATATTTGTGACCTATGACCAATCTCACCAAAAAGACCATAAAATGTCGTGAAATAGACGTCATCATTCGTCATGTGGTTAACTGGGACCAAAGCATTTACGTTCCGTATGACCGTATGTCGCATATAACGAAAAGCTCCGTGTGAGGATGGTATCTTTTTTTTTAAAATCCGATGAAGTAATACTGAAAACTCTTCGTTTTGTCCTTGACCTGGTGGCACGAGACTTGTGCCTAAAAAAAACGTTGTATACATTTCAAACACCCTTTATATTAATCTGTAAACATTTTCTTTTATCTGACTGTTTTCTTTTATTTTGTTTAGGTCTCTTCCCATGCCTAGGAAAGGCACTGTATCAGCACCATTATATATGGCCTGGCTGGAAGTACTTACAAGAGATTTACCTCCCTATTTACTGGTTAGAGGTAACCAACAATCTGTGTTAACCTTTTATTCTTAAGCAGTATAGTATAAGAACAATTTTATATAATAATATTTCATAATATTGTACATATTGTGATATGCTGAACTTTAATTTATGAACATGTAACTATGATATTTTTAGAAAATAAAGAGAAATAGTAATATTACTTTCCTTGTCGTTTATATCCATAAGTGATATATTCATTTAATAAATACTTAGAACCTTAAAACGTCCTATATACTTTCCCCGAAGGACACAATAATTGCACACAACTATAGTACTTTTTTTTTCTAACATCTACTTCTCTACTTTTTTCCTCTCATTGAATAACAGCTCGAGAATTTGACAATAATTTTCAAAAAATGTCAACTCACGCTACCCTTGATTACAACCCCCCCTTCCCCAAATTGTTTCAAAGATATCGCACCTAAACTACATTATCCAGGATTTGAAAAATTCTATTCTTGCAGCTTTAGTTCACTGACTTCACAGCAGATGCTGCTTTTACAACTGATTTGCTGGTTATCTATCTAATAGGGTGTGATGTAGGATTTTGGTTGAGATTTGCCATTTAATAAAAGAGAAAATTCATACCTTATACACAAATTGATACATCACCGAATTAGTTAAATAAAAATCAGTTCTTCAATATTGTTAATAACTATTCAAAGATTCTAGGAATTCGTTGAACATAACATGACATAAGTTGGCAACTCTGAATTTTGAACTATTCCCATCGATTTGTCAAAAGTAGTTCATTCCAATCGCTAGTGTCAGTGTCAACAAAAATTACCTTTTGTTGATTGTAATTTAAAACTATAGGTTACTGAATTTATTTCCTTATTACCTTGAACTTTGCATGATGTCACTCTTGTAGTTTATCTGTGACATTTGTCTCAATTTACATACATCTTGTAGAAAGTGTTCATGCACAATTTTGACTGTATAAACTCTTTTACCAAAGACTTTTTATATATTAGAATGTTCCAAATAGTTGGATACCTTTTTTAGTCAGTAGTCTTGTAATACAATTTATTCATCATGACTGTAAATGTACCAAGTATGCCTACTGTCAGAAAATACAGAAGAGAAAGCACTGAAGTAAGCAGTTGTCTCAAATATATGATATTTGGCTTTAATGTGTTATTTTGGGTAAGTACTATCGACCTAAATAAATATAAGCCCTAGTGGGCAGTTGCTCTTCTATATTGAGAGCATGAGAGAATTTTTTTCAAAATTACATTATAGTGAAAAATGTGTCGAATATTCTTTTATATGTTCTTGTGGTCAACTTTATAATTGTGATATTATCTTCTTTGATGAAATAACTCAATTTAACTTAGTTCTACTCATATTTTAATTTATTATGAATGGTTTCATACAAAATTAAATCATATTAAGACATTTCTGTTGTTCCAGTTGTTGGGATTAGGAATTTTAACGGTTGGAGTATGGGCATGGAGTGAAAAGGACATATTTAATAATTTAGGAAAGGTAGCCAATGTTGCACTTGATCCTGCTTTTGTATTAATATGTATAGGTAAGGCAAAATTTAACTCCATATATTTCTACTACTGAAAATAGGTACCTCTGTTTCAATTCAACTTCACAAATTACAATATTCAGCTACTTTTTCATTAGGTATTTGTTGTACTTATCTCATTTTTTTTTCAGGGACTGTAACATTTGTGATAGGCTTTACAGGTTGTGTGGGAGCCTTGAGAGAAAATACATGCCTCCTAGCTACAGTAAGTTGATAGGCTCCAAAATATGTAACCTACAATAAATGTATTCTAATTTCAGTATGCTATATTCCTATCTGTGCTCCTATTATTTGAAATGACTGCTGGCATTCTTGGATTCATTTTTAAAGACTGGGTGAGTCACAATTTTCAGAAACTATAAGTATTAGTGTGTGAAACATTCAGAGGATCAATTTTATATTGATTTTTATTTTTCAGAAACTGTAATAGGTTTTCATGAATTTCTAGTGAAATAATA